>OX456526.1:35682625-35825125 GCA_949748255.1 Eustalomyia histrio
CTCTTATACACAACTGCTGAAAATTTATTTCAAATCCGATCGGAAAATTTTTCACACTTCGAATATTTTTACAATATATTTTTTTATTAATTTAAAAAAAATTTTAAGACCGACTTAGTTTTTAATATTTTTTTTTTAGAAAATACATGTTATATGACTGAAAAAATGTCAGAGAATCTAAAAATGTCTAAGAAATTATTGTTGATTTGGTAAAATACAGGCCAGAATTTTTTTTTTAATTTTTTGACTGTATTTTAGTTTAGAAAGGTTATGGAAAATCTTGAATTAAAATCCGGTGACAATTAAAATTTTTGGGATTTCCCGTTCTAGAAGAAGTAAAGCGGAGAGGGTTAGTTAAACATTTTCCAAACGCTTTCTCCACAATATGAATCTACAAAGTCCACACAGAATTTCCGTGACTTTATTTGACATCACTGGCCGGAAAATGGTTAAAAAGCCTAATTATTTTCAATAGTTTGACCAATTTAAAGAACATTTACTGTTTTTATTCAAAAGCCACAGGGAAAATATTTTTTTAAATAACTTACATTTAAAACTATTCTCATAAATTTCAAATTCTCACGTATTTCTTTCTATAACTTAACATTATTAAATATCTCCCTCCCTTCCATTCTATTACTTGCAGCCAAAATTAATACGCAAATATGGTTATCCCTCAGAAACGCATACAGTAGTAACTAAGGATGGTTACATACTGGAAATGCATCGCATACCAAAGAAAGGAGCACAACCAGTGCTGCTAATGCATGGCATATTAGATACCTCAGCAACATGGGTGTTAATGGGTCCCAAATCAGGGTTGGGTAAGTTACAAAAGCAAAAAAAAAAACAATATTATAGTTATGACACTAAAGAATTTTTAGCTATAAATTAGTTATAACCCATTCAATTTAGGTTATATGCTATCAGATTTGGGCTATGATGTATGGATGGGTAACTCACGCGGTAATCGTTACTCAAAAAATCATACTAGCCTTAATAGTGATTATATGGAATTTTGGGATTTTACATTTCATGAAATGGGTAAATATGATCTACCAGCTAATATTGATTATATATTGGCTAAAACAGGTTATGATCAATTGCACTATATTGGTCATTCACAGGTGGGTTGATGGTAGTGAAACATTTTAGCAAATCTGTAATTTACAAATTTAAAATTCAAATTTTCTTTTTAAAGGGAACTGCGGTATTTTGGGTTTTATGTTCGGAACAACCACACTATACACAGAAAATCTTGTCAATGCATGCTTTAGCTCCCATTGCTTATATAGCTGATATGAAAAGTCCTCTATTTCGCACTTTGGTATTATTTTTGGATTTTCTAACGGTAAGTGTAATTGTTTGTTTGTTTTTCATATTTTTTTTTTTCTCTTTTTCCAGTTTCTAATAAAATTCCAATTTTAATTGTGTTTCCTTTCTAGGCGGCCACACGCATGTTACGCATCACTGAATTCATGCCAAATACAAAATTTCTTGTTGACCACAGTCAGGTGGTATGTCATGATAATGCCATGACACAGGATGTTTGTTCGAACATTCTCTTTTTGGTTGCCGGTTATAACTCAGAACAATTGAATAAGGTATTGTATCACCCCCACCCACCTTACCATCACAATGGTTATGGTAGTTGTCAGTGAAACTAAAGTTGGTATTTTTTTTTTAAGTGTATGCATTAATTATATTTAATATGACAAGATTTTTATACTCTAAGAAATTAAGTAAAATTTTTAACTAAATAGGAAGGTATCCACGGGGTCATTTACCAATTTAACTGAAATCTGGATAAGCCATAGGGGAGACAAAATTAGCAGATCAATCGAACAGTAATGGGTAAAAATGGTAGATGAAAATGGAATTTTCTACATTTTTTCATACTTTTTAGAACTATTTATACATACAAAATATTATTTCCTTAAAAGCAAACTAAAAGACATATTAAATTAATCGAAAATACAACCAAAAGAGGACTATTGATTTTTCACTATATGTTCACTAATTTTGTTGTTTATTTTCAATCATTGTTTAATTATCGACAAAAGTACATCAAAAGTCGTTTAAAATACACGTTAGAAAAACACAATTTTTGCAGTTTGTTTTTTAAATTGATATAACTTTTTTTTGCATGTAATTACAAAACACAATAAAAACACATTCATATTTTCAGTCAGTGACTTTTTGAACTTCCCTCGTAGTTATATAAAATGCATCACTGCTCCCATCAAGTACCACCTGTTAATAGACTACTGTCAAATATTGAGAAAGTTCCGTCATTTACTTTGCGTTTAACGAAGAATTTTTCGAGGTCCATAAAATAGGCATTTGTTTGGAGCTAAATCTCTTTCCACCGAACCATTTCTTTAGGTTTGGGAATAGGAAATAGTGACTGGGGGCTAAATCCGAAAAATAAGGTGAATGAGGGGGCAATTCGTAGTCTACTCCATGAATTTTTGCCATAAAAACTAAGTTGTCACACGATTCCGTTTGTGGTCGATTGTGAGTAAACACGGCAGCCATCTTGCGGAATGCTTTCTCATACCCAAGTGATCGTTCAAAATTGAAACAACTGAGTCATTTGAGATGACTTTGTCTTCCACAATCTATCGCACATTCAATCTCCGATCGGTCAACACCATATCGTTAATTTTTTCAATTGTTTTGGGTGTAGACCCCTCAACTGGGCGTCCAGAACGTTTGGCATTTTCCGTGCTTGTAAGGCCACAACGAAAGTCAGTAAACCACTTGAAATCGATGGTGCAGAGTCCCCATAGTATTTATCAAGCTTTTCCTTGGTTTGATTGACGGTTTTTTCGCAAAAAATAATGTTTAATGAGCACGCGAAATTCACTTTTTTCTATTTTTAAAAAAATCCACGAGGTTGTATGTTTTGAACAGCTGTTAAACGCAAAGTAAATGACGGAACTTGCTCAGTACTTGATGGGAGCAGTGTTGTATTTCATATAACTGCGAGGGAAGTTGGAAAAGTCACGGACTTATTGATCTGCCCTCGTATATGTGAAAAATTTTCTTTTAATTTGCTTGGAAATAATTTTGTATTTCATATTTTCATAAAAATAAAAAAGGAATTATTTGAAATTCTTTGAATTTTAGAAACAGAAAACATAAAATTGAAAATATCAACTTCTACTTATAGTTTGTTTTTTGAATGACTGATGCAAATAGTTTAAAAATATATTTCTATGAATTTCAATTGATTCTTCATTAAAAAGAAACTCTAATTATTACTTTTTTAATAAACTACAGTCGGTAACGCAAAAAATATATTGTGAGTGTAGGTACCAAACGAAAGATATTTGATAAATCAATCTGAAGATGTATAAAAATGTTCTAATGATCAAAAACTATAAATTTGCGAAGACTCAAGCGTTGTCGCTTATTTTTACTCAGATTTAAGGACATCCTTCTGAAAAGTTTCGGCCCAACGATTAAAAATTTATGAGTGAAAATTATCTCTAAATGTGTTTCATAGCAGTGACTGGTAAACAAAATATTTATTCATATTATTGCATTAGTCGCTTAGAGGGGAATAATATATGAGGGGAATAATATTTCCCTCAGATATTTTATTGTTCCCACAAAATTTTTTTTACGCAACAAAAAATGTTTTCACGTGCGAAAATGTCAAACAAAATTTTTTACCTCAAACTATTTTCTTCACCTCCCTTATTTCACTTCTAAGTTTTCCCCTCACGAAAATCTCCTGGACGGAAATCCAGCGCCACAACCAACTGTTGTTGTCGATTCTATAATCTATAAGGAAAGTGGGAGTAGTGTTTGACATTTGACTTGAATTTCTATATATTGAACAATAAGTAACAGGAAGGACATCTGCGGCAAGTTTATTTTATGTATGACTCGTAAGACTAATAAACGAATTTTCTGTGAAATGCATTGTGCAGTCCGGCAAGAATGAATTTTTTGCAAACCTTTCAGCCCGAAGGTTACCCTTAACATTCAGGTCAGTGAATATTTTTTTAACCTTTAAAAAAGTTGCGATAGCTGAACCAATATTGTGACTTAATATTTGTCCCATACTCTTGAAGTTCGGAGAATGAGAAGGATGCGGAAAAGGTGTAATGTTACGAATTATCGAGGTGTGCAAATGTTCTCATTTCCTTCTTCGGGAGTTGTATGGCTCAAATGGTGAAGCCAGGAAGAGTTGTGGATATTATACGGAAACTATCCAGAAATGCATTTGTAAGGGCGTCGAAGCCATTAAAGGTATCCACCCTTCAGTGGCGTACCCAAAATATAATTTTTTTTTACTATATTTAGTATACATATAAAAAAAGTACAAGATATTTTTATGTTTCCAATTGATTTTCTTTGCAAGACCAATTTTATTTCGCCTCGGCTTACGATGAATCTCTATACTTATCCTTCCACAACTATTAATTATTTCTACACTCGTAATATTATTTGAGTAAAAATAACCAAAAATACACTTTTAAGTTTTTAAAACGTGTTTTATAAAGGAGTAATTAAAGGTTGTTTTACACGTCGACTAGCGTTATCTGCCCAAATCAGCAAAACAACAAAATAATACAAAAGTTAGAAACAAAATATATGTAGCTTATTGTTTTTAAATATTGTATTTTGTGTGGGTGTGAGCTGGCTAAATAAAATCTAAACTAAATTCAGATTTCCAAATTTCTATGAAATTTTAAAAATTTTGAAACCTTTGTCAATTTGTATTTAGTTAACAATTTATTTTGCTACCTCGCACAGGTTCTCAATGAAATTGTTAAATTTGTATATTTTTTTTAAACAAAATAAGACGTGATTCCAATTGTATACTTTTTTCTAATTTAAAATCAGAAATATGAGTTTTTTTTATATCAAAACATATACATTTAAAATTGAAAATATTTAATTAACAACTTAACATATAGAATTTCAATGTAGTTATAGTAGTTGAAAAGTAAGAATTTATAAAAATGCTGCCAAGTCCTGAAAATTGTAGGCTTTTCTCTTTTAAATGTAAATAAAAATATTTGTCATAAAAATATTTGAAATTTTTCTATTTGTAATCTGATAAAATATTAATTAAAAACAACAAAAGCTATCAAATAAATTATGTGTTTGTTAGTAAAAGTAGAGCAAGGCATAAAATATAATTGCTGTATTTCGTGTTGCGTCGAAGTCAATATATGAAAACAAGTTGTTATAGATATAGATATAGATATAGATATAGATATAGATATAGATATATATATAGATATAGATATAGATATAGATATAGATATAGATATAGATATAGATATAGATATAGATATAGATATAGATATAGATATAGATATAGATATAGATATAGATATAGATATAGATATAGATATAGATATAGATATAGATATAGATATAGATATAGATATAGATATAGATATAGATATAGATATAGATATAGATATAGATATAGATATAGATATAGATATAGATATAGATATAGATATAGATATAGATATAGATATAGATATAGATATAGATATAGATATAGATATAGATATAGATATAGATATAGATATAGATATAGATATAGATATAGATATAGATATAGATATAGATATAGATATAGATATAGATATAGATATAGATATAGATATAGATATAGATATAGATATAGATATAGATATAGATATAGATATAGATATAGATATAGATATAGATATAGATATAGATATAGATATAGATATAGATATAGATATAGATATAGATATAGATATAGATATAGATATAGATATAGATATAGATATAGATATAGATATAGATATAGATATAGATATAGATATAGATATAGATATAGATATAGATATAGATATAGATATAGATATAGATATAGATATAGATATAGATATAGATATAGATATAGATATAGATATAGATATAGATATAGATATAGATATAGATATAGATATAGATATAGATATAGATATAGATATAGATATAGATATAGATATAGATATAGATATAGATATAGATATAGATATAGATATAGATATAGATATAGATATAGATATAGATATAGATATAGATATAGATATAGATATAGATATAGATATAGATATAGATATAGATATAGATATAGATATAGATATAGATATAGATATAGATATAGATATAGATATAGATATAGATATAGATATAGATATAGATATAGATATAGATATAGATATAGATATAGATATAGATATAGATATAGATATAGATATAGGTATAGATATAGATATAGATATAGATATAGATATAGATATAGATATAGATATAGATATAGATATAGATATAGATATAGATATAGATATAGATATAAGCTTTTTATATAAAAAAATGTCCATAATGTAGGCAAAATTACCAAAAATTGATAATTTAAATTAAAAAAAAAACTCCGAAATAAAAAATACAATTAAAATTCAAAAAATTACAAAATAAATTAAAAAATATGCAATTGATACTTAAAAAGATCAATTAAGAAATAACAAATGCATTAAAAAAATTATTGAAATTCAACAAATATTTATTTAATTTGGTGTTTTTGAATTTAAATTGATGCTTTATAAATAACACTCTAACCGTTTTTAAAATGTTCTTTGAATTTGCGTAAAAAATTGCACGTGGCTATTCCACGTTTCCATAATATCTGTGCTGTTTTTTTTATTTTTAAAAATTCGATGTTGTTCACGGTGGCGTTGTGCAAGGTGGCCCCAAGATATATGACCCTAATCTTAAAATGTAATAAAGCGCAATATTTTAGGGCAAAACTACATAATGAAAATTTACACTAACAATATAGTGAAAAATTATCCCAACCAAATGAAAATTGGCCCCAAAATTAAGTTTAAGGGAATATTTTCATTTATTTGATTGAGGCATTTATTCATTATCCACAAAACACTTATTTGAAGAAATAAAAAATGACTCCAAATATGATGAAATGAAAAATGACCCCAAAATATGCAAAGCAAAGAAATTTTGCTTATGTACAGCATTATACGCATTTATTTTGAATGGAATCAATAATATCCGAATGTACTCCTTATAAACATTAAATTGAAATATTTTAAAGAATTAAAATAAAATTCATTTTATATAAATCAAATATTTTAGTGACCACTGTCTTTCAAAATAGTTCAAAAATTAAATAAATTTCTGCTCTCCATCCACGAGTGTGTCCTAGAGCCAGTTCTTATTAAATTTGCTGGTAACAATGAGAGAGCTATCAATTTCCGATACGCAGTTCTTGCAGCATCCGAAGATCTTATAAAATTTTAGAGCGAATGGTTTTCTATGACATTGCGTCTTAGAGCTTGGCAATTTTGAAACTTGTTAAGAATTATATTTGTTCTTAATGTATGAAAAACAAAATATAAGCCGCAGGAAACAACTATTAATATACGAAAAACAGAATGATTTTTGTAAAAATTTTCGCCTAACAAATAGATTTTCAGGTCACGATAATGTGGTAAAGAATTTATAATATATTGCACCAAGCAGAGGCTTTGACGTTTTGTCAAAATAATTTTGTAGCATACTAGATTTTTATCAAAATGAACTAAATAAGTTTTAAATAAAAATTGTTTATGAATTGAAAACCTGTAAATTTTGTTTTAAATGCTTCAAAAAGGTCAAAGAAATAAGGTTTAGAAATTGCCAGCTTAAAAAAAAAATTTGAAAATATATCAATAATATACGATTTCAGTGATTTTGTAAACATGGAAAAAATTTACCAAAATCAATTAAATAAAGTTAGAATTGCTTCATCACGCATCTTATTTGCCAGATTTAGCTCCCACGGATTATATTCTATTTCCTAATTTAAAAAAATAGCTCGGTAGTAAAAGATTTGCAGTTAATGGCTATTTTAAGAAGCTAGATAGTTCCTACTATAAACAGAGTATGGACGCTATTTAATATCGCTGGGGAAAAGTATATCGCGTTAAAAAAAATGATTTTGTTGAGAAATAAAAAAATGTATCACAAATTTGTTTCTTTGTTGGGTCGGCTAATTTTTGGACCGATCTCGTACTTATGGCACCCCACTAGCGTAGCTATAGATTTACTAATGCTACTGCTTTCATCATGATTTCGAAACGCTGAATAAATATACGACTTATTTTTGCCTGCAGTAGTAATAACTATTTAAGAGTCTCTTGCATTGTAGAAATTTCTAAGTTGATTCAAAAATATTTAAATCTCTTAGTTTTTTGGAATTCCAACTTTTTGTCACAATTTATTAATCCTATCGGGTGGTTAAATTTTAAGGGCCGATATTGAATGTGAACCACACCTAAACGTCAAGTTTTTTATGCATTATATTTGACATTTCTCAATTTCAGACTAACTCAATTTGAACCATGGAAAGATATACAATCGTGCAACGTGTTAAATTTATTATAAAAATGGGCGTTCCAATCACATTTGGTCAGCATAATCGACCAAATGTGTCCACAATCGGAAAAATTGTGGGCAAGTATCAGCAAACCGGGTCTGTGAAAACACCTGTGCATGCTCGCCCAGTTCGTTTTGCAGAAAACATTGCTGTTGTTCGCAATAGTGTGTCATGAGGTCAGCCAAGCATTTACCGTGAATGGTGTTCGCTATCGCCAGATGATAACGAACTTATTGTGGCCAGGAATTGAGAATATTACCCTGGACGATATGTGGTTTCAACAGGACGGTGCCACTTGCCACACAGCTAACGAACCAATGGCTCTTTTGCGCGACATATTCAATGGCCGTGTTATCTCACGTGGTGGCGATGTCAATTGGCCGCCAATATCATGTAAGTTGACACCGTTGGACTTCTTTCTTTGGGGTTATTTGAAGGAAAAGGTGTAAGTCGATAAGCCAGCAATAATTCAAGAGCTAAAGGATGATATAATTCGGCACATTAATGGCGGCGGCCGTTTGGCCGATATTTTGTTCCATACATAATTGAACCATACCATATTATCCTAACAAAAAGAAATGACAATAATTTCTTAAATAATTTGTGTTTTATTCAAAATTAACATTGGCCCTTAAAATTTGACCACCCTTTATTACGATTTCCAAATATGACTGTCATAACTTCAGTTAAATCTATGTACCTAATATTGTGTAATATCATTCATTACTGTTTCTTGTAATTTAACACATTGTCAGTATTAAGTTGAGGTTTTAATACTATAGTGACATGTCATAATATGCGGTCATATGTTAATATATCACTTCCGCGTCAAGTAAAACATTTTTTGGGCTGTTGGAGTTTAATGAAAATATCATTGTAAACAAAATTGTTGGCACAACAAGAAACATATTGGCATCATAAAAGCATATGTATGAGCGGACATACACAGTGGGTTAGAAAGTACATTTCTACAATAAACTAAAAGAGGTCAAAATACTGTTCATAGAACACTTGCGGAAGTTACACATGTTACCAAAAATTTCCGCTTTACTAAAAGAATACAACACATGGTCATGTAAACAATTATGTCGTATAAATATTTCGCATAATGAAGAGACAAGTTTATGCAAATGTTATATATGTACGTATGTATAAACCTAACGGCATTGTGTGTCAAAATTTTTAGCGACATGATGCCCTTCCTGTATTTTGTTGCTTTAGTTGATGATTTTTTTTTTTTGTGTGTATTTTTTGTTTTGCGGCACATAGGAAACCAAAATTTGTGTATTTTGTGCTTTAGAGTTTAGTTTAAGGTGGCTTATGGAATACCACATATGCCACAGACGACGACACATTCCCATTCCACAACTGTGACTTTTAATATGTCATTCTACTGTTCTCACTTTGGCTGCGTTGTAATTGTTTATGTTAGGGACAATGTTTCGTATTGAATTTGGTACTGTTGTTTACCAGTTAATTTAGTGTAATATACATAATATTTATGACATAATTGAAACAATAATAATAAATTAGTCATTTTGGCTGCAAGTGGTAATAATGAAATTTTAAATTAAAACGTTTAAATTTTGAAACAAAACAAGTATAAACAGGCTTAAATTCGGCGTATTTTGATACAAATAATGTAAAAAACTTTAGAAGTGAAGTTATGAAGGTGAAAAAATTTTTTTGAGGTGAAAATGTGTTTTGGATGTTAAAACAAATTTTGTGCTTGGAAAAAATTTTTGAGGTGGAATAAATATTTGTGGTGAAAAGAAGTTTCAGTGGTGAAAAAAATTTTTTGAGGTGAAAATATTTGAGGTGAATATAAAATATTATTCAATTCTAGGGGACTGGTTAGAAAATAAAAAGACTTATAGCCTGTTCCTCGATCTCGAACGAAAAATTAGTCGAACGAAAGCAAGTCACTCGAATTGGAATCAATTTGGGTTTCTCTATTTCGAAAGCCTTCGATCGACTTGACTTACGTGTGTCAATTTTTGTTTCTTACGCATTTACAAATCACAGAGATGCCAGATCATATATTTTGAGCATTTGTTACAATTTTCTTTAAAAGTAGCAAAAATACTACTAAACTGCTTAAAGACAAAAACAACCCTGTTTAACAGTGATCAGCTGTATATGACAAATGAAATAAAAAATAACAATAAACAAATCAATTTTTATTTGAGAATGTGTTTATTTGTGAACATTTTTGTTATCGATTGGTTATGGGTGAAATTGTTGTTTGGAGAGGTTTTCTGTTGCCTGTGTCTGTTCGGTGCGGTCACTGCTACAGTCCTTGTAAAATAAAAAATGTAAATATGAGCTTCTTGGGCAAACGTAAGCCACAAACAACACACACATACCTTTTTCGACTCAGCAACAGCTTAGTAGGGGGTGAAACGGAGTTTAGTTTTCTGGTCAAATTTTCCTCCTCTGCGGAAAATTTGTTTGCTCCGAACACCAGAGGCCTTCTGGCAAAATCAGGCCTTTCTTCCATATAAAATACAAGCGTCTTCGGATGGTCCATTGTTGATTTTTTTGAACTAAAATTTAAAATTCTTAATAAACTATAAATATTTGTATTATTTTGTACTTACTTTTTGTTATCCATTGCTTTTTTTACTTCATTTTGCTTTTAAAAATATCAAATATATATTTACTCTACAAAAAAATAGCAAGTGACTGATTTTGACATTTGCGTTCGAGCTGTTCGAAATAGAGAAACCAAATTTTGTATGAAAACAGTTACGTTTTCATTCGACTTGTCGTTCGAGTCATCGTTCGCATAGAAATAGAGTTAGTGAAACCCAAATCAGTTTTCTTTCGACTAGAAAGCGAACGAATGTGTTCTTTCGAAATAAAGAATCAGGCTATTAAATTCGACTCTACCGAATTTTTAAATATCCTAAAAAAAACGTTCCTGTTTTTGATACAAATAATGTAAAGAACTTTAAAGTAAAATTATGGTCGTGAAAAAATTTTTTTGAGGTGAAAAACTTTTTCGGATGGGAAGACAGATTTTATGGTTTCGAAAAAAAATGCTGTAGTGAAAAATGTTTTTTAAAGTGAAAATATTTTTTAAGGTGAAACAAATTTTTTTTAAGGTGAAAAAATTTTTTGTGCTGAAAAACAATTTAGTGGTGAAAAAAATTATTAAGATGAAAAATATTTGAGGAGAGTACAAAATATTATTCACTTCTAAGCGACTGGTCAAAAAATATGAGAAAATATGTTGTGTACCAGTCGCTACTATGAAATTGTACTAAAATACACCAATTTGTATGGAAAAATTAGATGTACCTTCACATTTTCACTCATAACTTTTTAACCGCTAGACCGATTTTACTCATTTTCAATAGCAAACTGCTCGGGCACCCCTGCTTGCGTCTACGCGCCGTGATCACCATTTCAACAGACGAACATCGCTGAATCAACTTAATATTGCGTATATACTTTATGGGGTCTTAAACCAATATTTCGAAATGTTACAAACGGAATGACAAACTGATATATGTCCTCACCATATATGGTGGAGGGTATAAAAACAGGAATAGTACACTCAGAATATTATGTAGTTAACTGTTTGTAGTTTAATAAAAAAGTTTTCCGTTCCATTTAAAAATAAAGGAACATACATTTATTTTTCAAAGAAATATTTATATTAACTTTTTTATACATTTATTCGAAATAATTTACTATCATTTACCGATTTTTTTCAGTTTCATTTATTTTTTTCATTTGTTTGAAATTTAATAAAAATTTACCCACAAAACGGAAACTTGTGGTTTATTTGTGTCCGTAACAGTTATTACAAATTTAAATTTTGTTTGCTGTCTGTTTCAAAAAAAAATATTCAAAAAATTTCAATTTGTTTTTTTATTTAAATTGGTTGTATATATACAAAAATTTTCAATACAAATTACAATAACTTCATAAACACACATACATACACAAATACATTCACACAAAAAGTGTTTATAGCTTCATATGCATACATACATTTTGTATTGTACGAGTATATTTAAAAAAAAAAACAAAAAATACAAAAACGGAAATAATTTCAAATAAATGAAAAAAACATTTATTTTTTAAGGATTGGTGGGTAAAATTTTGATATTTATTTTAAGTGATTATATCATTTGTTTCTTACGGATGTGTCAGTTGATTAATCAACATTTAAAAATAAATAACAAATGGCATTTATTTTAAATGAAAATTAAGTAGACCGGTTTTTAAATGAAATATCATTTCTTTTAAATGATATTTTCAGTTATTTTAACTTACAAACTTTTTTAAGTGTATGTGTGATGAAAGGTTGTAAAAAAAAACAAAGAGAAGTTCGAATTCACGAGCTGCACAACCCTACAAATATGCAATTGTGGAAAAAAATATGGTCTGCCGAAAAAAACATTCTTAAAAATGGTTTTATTTAGTGCTAGCACATCGTCATTGAAGTTCCAATGTTGTACTTATTATATAATTTTAAATTGATTATATATTGAGAAAAATTACATATAATTATTATGATCGCGACTCATCATATCTAATATATTTTTTGGTGTACATGAAATGAAAATTAACTTCGGAGTCGCATATTTCACGAAAATTTTATACAAAAAAAATTTTTTCACTTTGTTAAGGAAATTTGCTTATATTTGCTCTGCGCAAAATTCCTTTTTTCAATACTTATATATTCACGGATGTCTTCTTATGTGAGACCGGATTTTTAATAATTTTAATACGCTTAATAATAGCGAGAAACTAAAAAAGTCAAATTTCACATTCAATTACAAGAATAACTATTATACTTTTAAAAATTAAAAATAATGTCATGTCTAATGAAAGCGCTTGGTAGGTAAAAGTTAGATGACAACCTACATATTTATATACAAGGTGGCGCAAAAGTAATCCTCCTATCAGAAAATGCTATAAATTTTGCGATTGGCCCCTAATGTCAGTTCTGTTTTGACATTTGTGTAGTAAACACATGCGAAATACACGTTAATAAACAATGTTACGCTACACTGCTCCAGAACGCGGAATATTGGTGACTATTTATTTGAGCAATAATGAAGATGATTTTTCATCAAAAATAATCATGAGTGATGAGGCCCATTTCCATCTTAGCGGGTACGTAAACAAGCAAAATTTACGCTTCTGGGGCACTGAAAATCCGCGTGTAACCCACGAAGAGCCATTACACCCGCTCAAAGTCACTGTATGGTGTGCTGTTTTCGCTGGAGAAGTCATCGGACCTTTTTTCTTCGAAGACGTCGCGGGCCAAACGGTTACTGTGAATGGTGAGCGCTACAGAGCAATGATCAACGAGTTCTTTTTGCCGCAACTTGATGAATTGGGATTGGAAAACATGTTGTTCCAACAGGACGGTGCAACGCCACACACTGCACGTGCCACAACCGATATGCCGAAGGATGCATTTCCCGGGCGCCTAATCTCCCGTTTTGGCGATTTGCACTGGCCAGCAAGATCGCCTGATTTGACCGCTCCAGACTTCTTTTTGTGGGGCTTTTTGAAGTCGCGGGTTTATGTCAACAAGCCCCAGACTCTTGCAGCTCTTAAAGACAATATCCGTCAATAATGTGAGGACCTATCGCCGGAAGTTTTGGCCAAAGTGATGGAAAATGCCATAAAAAGGGCTCAAATGACAATCAACTGTGGCGGCGGCCATTTACATGACATCATATTCTCGACTTGATGTAAAAAAAATTAAAAGACCAAATAAAAATAATCCACAAGAAGAATCAAAGTTTTTAATTGTTTTTTAAATTACAGCCAAAAAACATCGAAGGGTTATTTTTGCGCCACCCTGTAGTTAGGAAAATACCACAAAAAATCGAAAATTTTTAATACAATGTTTAACCTTGCATGTTTTTAAAATAAGTTACCCGTCATAGATTTGAAAAGAAGTTAATTTTATTCAAAATCACATTTTTGAAGTTGTGAAAAATATGTGCTTTGGAAGAGTAAAATCAGTACTACATAATACTTTAGAATCAATGAAAAATTTATTCCTTAAGAATCACTTTCATTTACTTTTGCTGGGACGTGATATATGGAAGAATAATAAATTCACATGTGAAAATTGAAATACATATATGAACATACAATAGCATATACGGATCTGCAATTTATATGTATGCTACTATATGGTTGATATATGGACATATGATGAACTATGGATGAACGTATATGATCATGTACGCCCATGTATGATCACCCGTATGATGCCCGTGTAAAAAAGGGATCTAACCAGATCTAATTGTACCAAAACTTATTAGATCTCAAAGTTGGGGGCAAATTTGAGATCTAATTAGATCTGATCCATTCTAGGCACATCTCTTACACCATATACTATCAGATCAAATAGACGCATAATATACACTCCGTTCCATTTAAAAATAAAGGACCATACATTTATTTTCCAAAGAAATATTTCTATTAAGTTTTTTTACATTTATTAGAAATAATTTTCTATCATTTACCATTTTTTCAGTTTCATTTATTTTTTTCATTTGTTTGAAATTTAATAAAAATTTACCCAGAAAACGAAACTTGTGGTTTATTTGTGTCAGTAACAGTTATTACAAATTTAAATTTTGTTTGCTGTCTGTTTCAAAAAAATATATTCAAAAAATTTCAATTTGTTTTTTTTTTTATTTAAATTGACTGTATATAAAAAATTTGTCAATACAAATTACAAGAAATTCATAAACACACATACATACACAAACACATTCACACAAAAAGTGTCTATAGATATGCATACATACATTTTATATTGTACGAGTATGTTAAAAAAAAAATACAAAAAGGGAAACAATTTCAAATAAATGAAAAAAAAAAAAACATTTATTTTTTAAGGATTGGTAGATAAAATTTTGGCATTTATTTTAACTGATTATATCATTTGTTTCTTACGGATGTGTCAGTTGATTAATCAACATTTAAAAATAAATAACAAATGGCATTCAATTTAAATGAAAATTAAGTAGACCGGTTTTTAAATGAAATATCATTTCGTTGAAGTTGTTTCTTTGGCGAGAGTGATAATTTATGAATGTTATTTTTGTCAAGGTAATGGGGTTTAAATTTCTTCAATGTAAATAAAAGGCAATTTTTAATTACAATATTTTTCCCCACATTTCGTCGATTGTTTGTCGACTTTTTCAAACGATTTTAATATGAAATTTAATCACATTAAAAAGGTTTAGATGTACCTAGGAGCATACTTATGTATATAAAATAAATTTTTATTATTTAAATACATCTTATTTTAAACTTTAAATATATCACAGCTCGCATTTATGCTATTTTTGTCGAGGTCATCAAAATAGGTATTTGTTTGTGAGATAATTTCAACGTTAGAGTCAAACCTTTTTCCGCCATTCTATAGGTTTGGTAAAAAGAAATATTCACTCGGGGCTAAATCCGGCGAATAGGGCGGATGAGGGAGCCTAATTCATGGATTTTTGCCTTGGAAACTGCAATTTTCCATTCTGTTGGCTATCAATTATACACTAAATGACGCAGCTTGTTCAAATTTTTACAAGAGTCAACTGACAGATGCTTGTTGACAGGACAAATGTGAACATTTGGCTACCATGAACCTTATGCCTTAAGACTTTTGTTATCCTTTTTTTATATTATCTAAGATCATTCGTTTAGCACTAAATGTTTCGCTAAAATCAAAATGACTGATCAAATTACGTATACTTAACATTAAATTATCTTTACAACTTTCAATTAACCTAATTAGCCACTTTAAAATCTTTAAATAATTTTCGTTTTTCAACTTTCATTTACAGACCATGTTACCCGTTATGCTAAGTCATACACCCTCTGGTGCTTCCATCAAGCAATTAGAACATTTTGGTCAACTTATGAAATCGGGACATTTTCGCAAATTTGATCGTGGTTATTTACGCAATCAACTGGAATACAATCGTATGACACCACCCGATTATGATTTAAACAAGGTTAAGGTACCAGTAGCACTCTACTATTCCGTGAATGATATGTTGGTATCAACAACGGGCGTTGATCGTTTAGCACGTGAATTACCACAAGTAATCGATAAATATTTAGTGCCCATGGAAAAATTTAATCATTTAGATTTTTTGTGGGCCATCGATGTTAAAACACTTGTCTATAATCGTCTTGTAAGGAATATTCGACGTGTAGAGAATTATAAATTGAAGCATACAAATAACTTGGCATTAAATTTACAACAACAGCAACATTATCAACAACAGCAGCAACAACGACAACATTTGCAGCAACGACAAGAATTATTAAATAATCAACATACACTTCCCTTACCAAATATACCAAATGTTAATGTTCCAATTTTGGTAACAGCTATGACGGCTACAAAAGCAACAACCACACAAACAACAACAACAACTACATCTAATTATCATAATAATAATCAAAATTCTCCTTCTCCTACAACATCATCACCACCACCGCCACCTCAACAGCAAACCTTGTCCAGTGTTAAAATTAATACGTGAAATTGCAAAAAAAACAAATAATATTTTAAAACTTAAACAAAAAGTAATTTAAAAAAAATCAATTTTATGTAACCCAAACAATAATTTTTTTTTATATTTTTTGCATAATCATTGTTAACTTTATTTTTTTTTTAAAGATATTTTGTAAATTTTTACAATTTGTTTTTGTTTTATAAAAATTGATTGTATTGTAATATGTTGGATGTATGTTGTTTGTTTGTATGTATATTGACTGTGATGACAAATCTATACAATTATTTCTTTTGGATTTTGTTAACTATTTTTTATGTTTTTAAAATTTTATAAATTGTATACTATAATTATGTTTTTTTCTAAAATATTTTTTTTTTTTTCTAAAATATTATTTGATTCTGTATTTCCTTAATTTCCACTTTCTTAATTTATAAAAAATTTTATAATTTAATGTACAAAACTTATTTAGTTTTCCATAAGATCCATTTGTAATCTCAAGATGATTGATGTTATATGAAAATCATCCAGCTTTTGTTTTAGTTTCTAAATAGTTTTTTTAGAATTTTAGATTTAAAAAAAAAATATGTATTTTTTATTTTTTTGTTGTTTTTCAATAAATATGTATTTTAAAATTAAAGGATAAAAATTATTAATGTTGAGCTGAGTTGTGAAAATTAAAACATACGGTTTTCAATAATTAAAACGTCAAAGTTATAAAAAAAAATTGTTAATATTTGAAATCAAATGTTTATACACATGTTACTGTCAACATTTTTGACTGTCGTTCTTACTGACAAAATTACTATGAGCCTAAAAATATGCCATGATTTTTGGGTTTCTTTTTCCATAAAAATATTAAAAAAATATTTTTTACTATAATTAGTTACTAAACAATAAATTTTATAATGATTTATTTATAAATAAAAAATAATTAATTATAGCTCCCTCTCCCACACACACACGCACACACACACACATTGCCAAATAATTATTACTCTCCCCAATATACCAAATGACTTGAGAAATATATTATTATAAGCTTACAAACACAAGCCTTAAGCTTGAAAAAGACTTGAGAATATATTGAAAAAGGCTATCGTAACAATTGTAGAAAAATCAAAACGGATCCCTCGTGAAAATATTATGTGTGTATGATTACTTTAAGCTTATTCTTGCAATTGTAGAATAAGCTTACAAAAATAATATTATTAATAATTGATAGTTGAAAAAGAGAAATCATAATTATTTTCTTTAATTTAATTTATTTTAATTTTAAAAATAAATAATAATAACTCATTTTAAATATAAAAAATAATAATTCATTTTAAATATAAATAATAATAATTAACTTTAACCATAAATAAAAATAATGAAATTTAATATGCAATTGCACGTTCACTATATAAAATTTACAACTAAATGTACACGCAAAACACGTTTGACAAATTTAAAGAAAAAGTAATGGCACTTATTGTATGCATTATAAGCGTAGAACAAAGACAACAAGACTAGAATGTATTGAAAAATATTTATATTTCAATCGTCATATTGCGTTTTTGTTGTATGTTGTTCATAAGCATACTTGAGAAAAAGTTATGTATAATAATCTTTTCTCAAGCATTGTTAAATACTGCTTGTGAATTCACATTTTATAAATATTATAATAAGCGAAATTAAGAAAAGCTTAAAACACACTATTATTATAAGCTTATTCTCAAGTTGTATTGCAGTTTAATTGCTATATGGTATATTGGGTCTCTTCATCAATAAAAAGCTCACTTGAAACTTTTTAAGTGACATTTAATGATGATTAAAAATAACTGATGGCAATGATACATTGAATGCAGTTCAAATTGCAAAATATCTCATAGAATAATTCTTTAAAGTTTATTATTGTTTTTCTTCGTAGCTCTTAATTGCAAACTCGATGCAATTTTTTGCTTAATGCAATGTGTATTGAAAAACTTTGTCCTTATTTTTCCTTTTTTTTTATATTTTAAACAAACACACAGTCTTAAGTAAATATTGAAAGCTGCAAGGTATTTATTTAAAAAAAATAAAACAGTGAGAGTGGAAGTGGGAGAAGATCGAAAGTTCTTAATGACAAGTTCACACAGAGTAGGTAGTGCTTTGTGCGTCAAAGAAAAATAATACAAAAAAGGATTTAGTTAATGGAAACTTATTATTAAGTTTTGAAAACTGTTTGAAGACAGAGATGGAAGAACTTATAAAGGACCCAACTGTTAGTGTTGGCAAAAATAGGGATTGGCAATAGAATCGGAATGTACAAATTCAATTTGTACATTCCAATGTTTTAGTTGCACCAATTACACCATTAAAAATCAAATGGATCTTAAAATGAGCCCTTAAATCTTTGCCGATAATGCTTCTATCTGAAAGTTCTTTTATGTCTCATGAAAGACTTAAAAATATCAGCATTATTCGGTACCTTTTATATTTCTGGACTATTTATGATTCATTTTAAGTTATTTCGGAATATTGGAAATTTTTTAAATGGGCTTATAAAAAAGACTCCAAAATTTTAACCTTTCAAAAATGATAAGATATTAATCTTACAAAAGTCATAATCTCTGTACGCTCAAATATGTGTTGGCTAACAATGTTTATGGCGCATCTGAGTGAACCTAATGTCGTTATCCCGTAACTATACATATGAAAAGTTGTCACATCAAAAAATGCAACTCTGCCATATTTAGGGTAGGGAGAGTCAAATAAAGTTAAATTTTCCTAAAGGTATATAACAAAATTTACCTAAATATAATTTTGATATTAGTCACTCAACCTGTGCTTAATATATCAGAGTTACATATGTGAACGTGACAAATTTTCACGCCGTTACAATAACCCCATAAAACTCTATGCTGAATTACTCTATGCACGCAGAGAAAATATATAGTTGGGGTAATCAAATTCATATATTTTTGAGATTATGAGTGTACCACCAACCATAGTCGTACTATAATATAGTTATCATATTATGATAATAAAATAACCATAATTTTACCATAATATTGTCCCCACACTTAAAATAGTTTGAAAGTTAAAATAGCAGAAAATGTCATTTACAAAAAATTATATTTCATTTAAAAACCGGTCTACTTAATTTTCATTTAAACCAAACGGCTTTTGTTATATATTTTTAAACATTGTTTAAACAACTGACACATCCGTAAGAAATAAATGATTACTCAGTAAAACTAAATGTTAAAATTTTACATACCAATTACTGTAAAAATAAATGAGTAATTCATTTATTTTAAATTGTTTCTGTTTTTGTATCTTTTGTTTTGTTTTATCTACAAAATGTATATATGCATGGCTACAGATACTTTTTGTTTGAATGTGTTTCTATATGTATGTGTGTTTATGAAGTTCTCGTAATTTAAATTGAAATAATTTTTTATATAAGCAACCAATTTATATAAAAAACAAATTTTGAAACAGACAGCAAACAAAATTTAAATTTGATACAACTGTAACGAGACAAATAAACCACAAATTTCTGTTTTGTGGGTAAATTTTTATTAAATTTTAAACAAATGAAAATAATAAATGAAACTAAAAAATTCGGTATATAATAATAAATTATTTCGAATAAATGTAAAAAAGTTAATATAGATATTTCTTTGAAAAATAAATGTATGTTCCTTTATTTTTAAATCAAACGGAAAACTTTTTTATTAAACTACAAACAGTAAGCTACATAATATTCTGAGTGTACAGTTAAATTATGATTTAGAACTATGAAAAAATTTTAAATATTTAAGAATATTTCTTTATGAAATGTTTTTCCTAAATCAACATATTTTATATTTAGGACTTTTTCATTAAAACTTCTTTAATTTGATGGACTTTAAAATAAAATACTTCAAACAAATTTTAAATTCGAAGGACTTTTTTTTAATCAAAAAAATGTATACATTCTATGGACTATGTATAGATTCTAAGGAAATGTTTAGATTTTTTTAGATAGTCCTTACAGTCTTTAAAAAAAGTCCTTAGAATATACAAATTTTTATCTAAGAAGCAGTTTGCAGAATCTGAGAATTTCACTTTAAGGAAAATTCCATAGGATCTAAAAATGTTTCTATCAGAAAAACTTTTAAAATTCTAGTATTTTGTATAAGAAACCTTTTCGTACAGACTACAGACTTTGTCTTATAAAAAACTAATTTATTAATATCCTCAGTACTTTTTTCACAAGAAAGTCATTCACTCTTATTCTAGTTGTCGTCATCGACACAAGACAATGTCGTCTTGGGATTTCTTTTGAAATTGGTATTCGTTATCGTAAATAATTGATAACTGTCGACAAGTATTTGGTATTCTGTAAGAAAATGTGACGACGATATTGTCTTGAAACGACTCTGATTTTGTCGACACAATTTTTAGTAACGACTTGAGGAAAAGTAATGACTGAAAAAAAAAACGGAAAAAATTGGAAGAAATATCAAATTTATTAAATGCACTTGGCCCACCGAGAATAATGTGAGATGGATGGCAGAAGGTAAAGAAAGCATGATCATATAAAGTGCATTATAAAAATATAACAAAATTTATTTATAGGTTTGGCGAGACTTAAAATTTAAAGTTAAAAAGAAAATGGTAGCCAACAAAGCCGAGTGTAATGCTACAGGTGGCAGAAGATTCAAGCAATTTATATTGAGCCCGCTGGAGGAAGCTGTGGCAAATCTTCTACAGTTTCAGAAACAGCTGAACTGAAAGTTAAAGTCGTTTCCAACGCTGAGCTGGTACGACCCCTGGGCTAAAAATCTTAATGTAGCTGCCAACTTTATTTTTCGATTCCGGTTTTAAAATTAGGTGCTATTGCTTTCAGCACATCTTTGAAGGCTATTTTATTCAGCCGAAAGTAACTTTCAAACCTTTTAAAAAAATTAGAAGATTAACATTCTTTAAAGTAACGGACTTTGATTTTGCTACTTACTTGTTATCCGGCAGATTAAAGATATTGGATTTCTGTATGAGAAGTCTTCTTTCCAATACTAGATTTATTCTTTATTTTCTTCATCATCACTGGTATCAGAATTTAAATTACACATAAAAAACATTTTTCGCAAAAATAATAAACAAAATAAATCTGCCGACTCAATTTTTAGAGATGTGTTTTTGTTTAAATCGATAAACTGTCGACGTCGTTACAACACTGTTTAAGAATACCAATTTGGTGTCGAAGTGATGTCGACGTCGAAGCAAAGTGATGTTGACTCAAAAACGACGACGACATTCATAACGACAACTAGAATAAGGGTGATTATTTTACAAGAAACGAATTAAAAAACATGGGTGACTGAACTAGTACAAATATTTTCATTGAAACAAAACAGTATTATGACTGTAAATGTCAAAGTTATGTTTCATGTAATTTAATTTATAATTATTTAATGATTGTTGTCAGCAATTTATAGTTTCATAATTACTCGTATTATATTAATTTCCAATCATGTTATAAAATAGAAACTGACAATGATGAAATAATTAAATATTTACTATAATTATGATGGTAGCGACCATACTGATAGTTAGAACCTGTTTATAAACCAATAACTCGATTGTGACAGACATACCCGAATGCAGCAAGCATAATATAGTAGCAGTGATCATGTTGCAACCATGTTTTTACTCTGCGTGTAGTTTGGATCATAATGACATATTCAAATTCTATTTGGTTTCATTAATTTTAATGTGAAAAGGAGTTGCAAGCCATGTTTACAAGATAATCTTCTTCTGTTGCAGTTAAACCATTTCTTCATTGATGAATTTCGCCTAATTATTATTAGGCTACCCATCCCTGATATATTGTATATATTTGTCACAGAGAATTAGTTTGACTGACAAAAAGTACAATTTAAGATACGAAAGCTGAATTACCTTCATTTTCATATAAATGACAATCAAGAAAAGTAAAAAGGTGGTGCTGATGTTTTAAATAATTCTAGTGATGCTGTTGATAATGATAAGTTTGATGGCAACCATCAAGAAAGAGGGAGTGTTTCATTTAAGAGTTTCTTTGAAATAAAAAAAAAACTTTATAAATACACCCCTTACAATATGGAGGGTAAAACAAACTGTATAAGCATTTCATACAGCAAGATATACACAAATTTTAAATTGATATCTCATTATTAAAAAAAAAACACTTATGCAAAACACTTGTTTTTAAGGAGTCCTAAAAACCACGTTTTTCGATATTTTTTAAAAATATTTCAGGAATAATAATGCATATTTTCTATTTGTAAAAAAAGACATTTAAAACTAAAGCGAAATGTCAAAAACAAAGATGTTTTATTAAAATCCTCAGTAACTCCTGACTTCTTTTTGTCAATAATATTCAGAGATTTTTAATTTTAGACAAATATCAGACTGCAATATTAAATAGTAATCAAGTGAAAGAAATTTTTCAAAAATAAAAAGCTACAAAACAAATAAAATGTGAAATTGTTTTAAGAAAATTTTCACTAGATTCTGGTGTTTTACGAAATTCACTTTAGTCAAAAATTTAATAATTTTACGAAAAAAGTCTATTGAATGGTTCTAAATAACCCAGCAAAACCACACATTACAAAATAATGTGTAAAGTAATGCGTAGCCGTAGGGGCTCATGGATTACTTTACACTACTTTACTTCACTAAAGAATTTTTCAGGCGATGAGCCTCAAAGTAATGTATATACCCATTACTTTAGAGGTGATAATGTAAGGGGTAACTTATATGGTTGCGAGAATGGAAAAAGTAATGTGTCTAAACATAGATTTTAAAAAGAGAGGAATTTTTATTAAAAAAAATTATTACAAATATTTTAAACGTTATTGAAAATAATGTGGTCATGATGGGAATCGAACCAGGGAAATCTGGTTGCCAGCCAAGAACTCTACCCACTGAGCTATCGACGCATATAGTATTTGATTGCTTTAAACTCAAATGAATTGTTGCGCTTCTTTTTTCGCTAGTTTTGTCAAAACAAACATAAATAACCCTTTTGCTTACAAAAAAACACAAAGTAATGTATCTAAAAATAGATTTTCAAAAATATTTCATTTATTACTTTACATTTATAAATCATATATTACTTAATCAATAAAGGTAACTTATTACTTTATGCTTACAAATAATGAATAACGAGTTATCATTACAAGGTAACGCATGAGAATATCTCACCTATTACCAAAGTTTTGCTGGGAAACTTAAAGTACACTGAAAAAAATCGATGCGAAATTTTATGAAACATAGCTGTGGTAGTTATTTTTTTTTTTTGTAGAACAATTTATTCAATTTAGTCAAGATTTTTTTTTCGTAAAATTTGCCATAGTTCGTCTTAGTGTGAGCTTATTTAGAACCATTTGATAGACTTTTTCTTAAGAACTGAATTGCAATTAAAATTAATTGTAAATAAAATTTTCCAGTAAAACACCAGAATTGTAGTTTGAGATTTGTCGAACCTAAAAAAGCCAAAAGTTTTCTTTCTTAAGTGTGGAAAAAGTAAATATTTTTGTCTCGTGTATATTACGTTTGAATTTCCTACGGTGGTCTGATTTTCTTTCAATTTGGAGGCATCATTAATGGTCCTATATAACACACACAACCCAAATTCTAACTAGATATATACAGCACTATGTGTCCAAATACTATTTAACCCCAACCAAAAATTAAAAATATGTATTCCCGAAGTACGGAAAATTTTACTGACAATGTACTTTTTGGAATTTTCGCCAGGAGCGTAGTTGAAATGGGAGTAAAAAAAAAAAAGAAAAAGCCTCTCCCTTAAAGGCCTGTCCAAACCGCTTTGGCTAGAAACCTGATATGTGAATAGGGCTTCAAAAGGGTAGAAGTGTCGAATAGAAATCTGAAATTTTAAAAACAAGTGAAATTTAAACACTGAAATTGGAAAACGAAAGAGAATGAATTAAAGAACCAGTAGATGTAAAATACTGAATTAGCGGAACGATATGAAATTTTAAAGGGAAACGAGTGGAATTGAAACATCAGAGAAGCGAAACAAAATTAAATTGAACGGAAAAGGAACGGAATAGAAACACTAGACCAGGGAACAATATGGAATAAAACGGGGAGAGAAGGGGAACGAAATCGAATTAGAGGAAAAACGAGGGGAATTGAAATACTGAATAAGCGGAACGAAATGGAATTGAAAGGGAAACGAATGGAATTGAAATAATATACAAGGGGTAACCAATAAATAAAGAAAAATGGAACGGGAAACGAATAGTAGACAATTAAATGGAACGGAGAACGAATAAAACATTAGTTTTGGAATGAATCAGCTAACAAGTGGAATTGAAATACTAGGCAAGAGAAACGAAATCGAATGGAAAGGGAAAGGGAAACGAGTGTACTGAAACACTGAATTAGATAAGTGGACCGAAATGGAACGGTGAACAAGTTATATATTGACATACTGTAGAAAGGCAACAAAATAGAGTAGGATGAGAAACGAGTGGATTTGAAGCATTAGAAAAGGTAAACAAAATTAAATTGTACGTAAACGGAACGGAATGGAAACACTGGACACGGGGAACGATATGGAATAAAACGGGGAACAAAAGGAATTAAGACCCTAGGGAAGGGCAACGAAATCGAATTAGAGGAGAAACGAGTGGAATTGAAACACTGGATAAGCGAAACGAAATTGAATTGAAAGGGGAACGAGTGGACTTTAAATACTATACAATCGGGAAACAATCAATGAAGAAAAATGGAAAGGGGAACAAGTAAAATGCCACGGGGAACGAGTAGTAGACAATTAAATGAAACGGCGAACGAATGAAATATTAGGTTTAAAATGAAATGGCTAACAAGTGGAATTGAAACACTAGGCAAGGGGAACGAAATCTAATGGAACGGGAAACTAGTGTATTGAAACACTGAATAAGCGTCCATTCCATTTCGAACCATTAGACCTGAAATAGCCAGCGCGTGGAACGAAATGGAATAGAGCCAGCCTGGATTTTAATGATATTTACCGATTTAATGATATTTTTTCCTTTATTTGCGATTTTTTTTTTTCATTTTTCGAAAATTGAACTGGTAATTGTAATTTTTTTTTGTTCATTGGTGCATTATTAATGGTAATAAAATTAAAAACCATTTTTATTTATCAATGAAATCAAGTCCTTAAATAATTATAATTACTCATTTGAATATCGAAATATATATGGGCATACATGGTCATACATGGGCATACATAATCATATACGTTTATGTATGGTTCAATATATGGCCATGCGTAATCTCATATATGACCATATATCTTCGGATTCGAAATTTTAGGGCCGCATATGGTCATATATGAGCATACATGAATGAGCATATATGATCATATAAAACCATATACAACCATTTACCCTCAAATTTCGGATCGGAAGATATATGGTCATATATGAGATTACGCATGGCCATATATTGAACCATACATGAACGTATATGACCATGTATGAGATCATATACTAGCCTATACATGATGTTTTTTGTTGATATATACTTCGATTTTCACATGGGGAATTAAAAGTTATTATTTTTTATCATGCTTTATTTAACAACTGGTGTGTTGCAGTAGTAAATTAATATCACTCATACGCCTTGTTGTACACAATTTTTTTATTTCATTTTGTCAAAAATTTTATATATTTTCATGCAATTTTGCTATTTAATAAGCTAGAATACATAAAAAAAGACTTGTTTGCATTCAAAATGACTGTTATCTAGTATAATGTCTCTATAGAACAACCTCCCAAAATTTTGTATGCTACGCAAATGATGTTATTGAAGTTTCTCTATCATTGCTGTCATTTAGCTGAAAACAAATGCTCTCCAAAAAAGGTGTTATTTACTTTCCAATTATTTTAAAAGTAGATGAAAAACTGTACTACTTATTTATAAAATTTATGAAAAATTCACAAAAAAAATTAATAAAATAAAAAAAAAACTGAAGCATCGTCAACAACACAAGCAGCACAATTTTTTTTCTTTATTATTGTCCTTTGTACAACACTCCGGTACTCAATGTTAGACTATATTATTATTATAATTTTCATCATCATTTTTGTCTGTCTATCTGTTTCGGTGCTTAAAGTCCTTGAGTAGCATTAAAACAAATAGTTCTACTACTTATTTATTAATGGAAGGAGTAAAAACTGTAAGTTACTAAAAAGCTATATTTATAATTTCACCTTTTTTCTCTGAAGTATGACAACTCACATCCCAACATCTATTCATAATTTTAAGTGTGTTTTATTAACCATCTCCTTGAAACTCTTTTTAATTTATTTAATGTATATATGTTTTTGATAGAGTCACTTAAACTTCTTCAAAGTAAGTTTAACTACAAAGTAAGTAAAAATATTGCTCATTAACTTTATTAAATAAAGCTCTTTTATTTATTTGAACAATAATTTAATAGAAACAAAACTTTTTAATTAAGAAGAGATACAGGTTGGTTGAAAAGTTCCTGCGCTGGAAATGAAAGAATACTGTTTTTGTTACGAAATATATTTTTTTATTCAATATAATCTCCTAGAAGCTTAATACACTTGTTCCAATGATCTTCCAATAATTTTATCCCATCCTTATAATGGTTTTCCGTCTACGGCTGCTATGGCCTCTTCATTCGACGAAAAATGCTTTCCACGAAGGAATTGTTTGAGATTTCTGAAGAAATAGTAGTCACTGGGAGCCAAATCTGGTAAATACGATGGATGTTCAAGCAATTCGGACTTTAATTCTTTGAATTTAGCCATCGTCAAAACACTTTTGTGAGCAAGTGCATTGTCTTGATGAAAAATGATTTTTTTCTTCTTTAAACCAGGTCTTTTCTCACGAATTTTTTCATCCAGCTGATCCAAAAGGCTGCAATAATATTCAGAGTTGTTTGTTTTACCTTTCTGAAGATAATCAATCAACAAAATTCCTTTTGCATCCAAAAAAACTGATGCCATAACCCTCTTTGCTGATCGTTGTGACTTCACCTGCTTTGGAGCTGAACAACCAGATTCAGTTCACTGTAAACGTTCTTGTTTTAATTAAGGATCATGGTGGTAGATCCAAGTCTCAGCCGTCGTTATAAAACGATGCAAGAAGTCTGTTTTATTCGGCTTAAAAAACTCCAAATTACGCTGAGAAATTGGTTTTCGATCCAGTTTTTGTTGAACTGTTAATGTGTGCGGCACTAACTTTCCAAACAGTTTTTTCATACGTAATTCTTCATGTAAAATATGGAGTACTCGTTCGTCTGAGATGCCTATGGCATTAGCAATTTCACGCTTGGTCAAACTTTGATCTTCACTAACCATATTACTGCTGTGGTTGCAGTTTTTGGTCGTCCTTCGCGTGGATCGTCTTTAAGGCTGATACGACCACGTTTAAATTCACCAGCCCAAAATTCAACGGTGCGTTTTGAAGGTGAGGACTCTTTATACACTTCTAAGAATTATTCATAAATTTTCTTTGCTTTTAAACCCTTCAAAACAAAGTCATTACTGCACAATATTAAATTTTTTCCATATTAAAAAAATTCAATGACACGTCAACTTCAAATGGCTTGTAAACAAAGAAAGAATTGACAGAATGACTTGCAACTTTGCATGTGTTCTCAAGACAGTTTTACCAACTTGAGAAAAAAAAAGTTTGGAGCTAGCAGTGCCATCTCTTGGTGAGCGCAGGAACTTTTCAATCAACCTGTTTATTTGGTATAATTAAGTTAAGAAGGATATGAAATATTCATTCATAATTCTTGTACAATGTTGGGGTCAAGTGAGAAAAATCATAATAGCTTTGAAAGTAGGTCCTTATCTCGCTCTGCTAATACAACCATATAAGTAAAACAATATTTTCTTCAATTTAACTGCTATTAACCACAAATAATAACAATTATTTTAAAAACGATAAAACGAATAAATTATCAATCTGTCTTTATCAGTATGAGCCAAAAAAAAAGAACAATACTTTAGAGTTAAACTGTCATAAGTACTTACACCATAAACATTTTTTAAAACTATTCTCCGTTAAAATTTTTGTCAATTCTGCAAAATTAAAAAGAAACAAATAATCTATAACCAACATCCATAATCACAACAGATACCACCCAACAAATGTATTGTTAGTATTTCGCTCTACTCTTGTTGTTGTTGTTCTATTTAAGCTTTGTTCTTCCTTAAAACACCATTACTAACATACTAACACATTGAAATACTCATATATCAGAATGACTTGTAAATACACATACCAACACAATAAAGGATTTGTATGATGACAATTTGAACCAACAACCATCTAACTATTGTTGTTATTGTTTTTTTAGTGCGCGTTCAGCAGAAAAAATTGTTTAGTTTTTCTAACGCTTAATTCTGTACAATTGTGATAAAATTGTATGGAATTTTTGTCGTTTCGTTTTTGCTGTGGTTAGAGATTATTTCTATAAATAAAATAAACCAAAAACCCATATTTTCCTTATTTTATTTTTATTTGCTTGGTTAGCAATTCTTCTTCTTTTATTTCACATATAAAGATTACATTGATGATGGGCAATTGTTTTGAAGGAAAAATTGTGGATTATAGCAGGGATTTGTTTAAAAAAACAAATTGCTGAATATTAATAAAAAAAAAAAACAATTTGAAAAAACAAATATTATTTTGAAATGTGTTTAATGGAAGATATTCACATAGGGCCGTTATTAAAATCTACACTGAAGTGGAAATTCCAAGATGTTATTAATAGTTACACTTAAGTTTCGGGACAGAATAAGAACGTAACGTACAACTATTGTTGCTGGGAGAGAAAACGCGCTCAAAGTAACGACGTATGACGGCGATTGCAAAAGCTGTGGTATTCATTTCCGTGTCTACTTCGCTTTTTTGAGTTTGAAATTTTGATCTTATAAAAAAACAAGTAAAAAATGGCTAAATTCGGCTGTGCCGAATCTTTGAATACCCTCCACCAAAGGGGATGAAGATGATATACGTATATACTAAATTTTGCATGAACTGTAATATGAATATGTTTTGACAATTTATGTAACGAACTTTTGTTATTTAGTTTTAGCAATGTTATTTACAGAGGTCTGCTCTGTTAGCGACTTTAACATTGTTCATTTTTACGTTAACTTAGTTATCATAGTATGTAAGACAATAAATGTAATCGAACAATAAGAAGACTTAATAACATTTTTACTTACTTAACAAAAAACAAGTAAAAAAGGCCTAAATTCGGCTGTGCCGAATCTTTGAATACCCTCCACCAATGTTCTCTATTGTTTTTGATACAAACAATGTAAAAAACTTTAGAAGTAAAATTATGGAGGCGAAAAACTTTTTTGGATGCGGAAACGAATTTTTTTACATGAGAAAAATTTTGAGGTGAACAAATTTTTTTAGGTGAAAAAATTTTTTGTGGTGAAAAAAAATGTAAGTGGTGAAAAAAATTTTTTGAGGTGAAAAATATTTGAGGTGTACAAAATATTATTAATTTCTAAGAGATTGGTGAAAAAATATGAGAAAATACATATATTATATACCAGTCGCTACTATGAAATTGTACTAAAATACACCAATTTGTATGGAAAATTTAGAGGTATCTTCACATTTTCACCCATAACTTTTTAACCGCTTGACCGATTTTGCTCATTTTCAATACCAAACTGCTCGGGAGGATGTACAATAATCTGGGTAAAAATAGGCACCCCCGCTAGCGTCTTCGCGACGTGAACGCCATTTCAACAGACAGACAGACGGACATCGCTAAATCGACTTAAAATTACATAAGGATCACGAATATATATACTTTTTGGGGTCTTAGAACTATATTTCGACATGTTACAAACGGAATGACAAACTGATATATACCCTCACCATATATGGTGGAGGGTATAAAAAAAAATAGATACAGAAAAATTTTACAAATTTGTATGGAAATTTTAGAGGTACCTTCACATTTTCACTCATAACTTTTGAACCGCTTGACCGATTTTGCTCATTTTAAATACCAAACTGCTCGGGAGGATGTTCAATAATCTGGGTAAAAATAGGCTTGCGTCTTCGCGTCGTGATCGTGATTTCAACAGACAGACAGACAGACGGACATACAGACGGACATCGCTAAATCGACATAAATTGCATAAGGATCACGAATATATATACTTTATGGGGTCTTAAACCTATATTTCGACATATCACAAACGGAATGACAAACTGATATATACCCTCACCATATATGGTGGAGGGTATAACAATAAAAATTTAACTATCTTAATAAAAATATAGGATTCGAAATCTTTGTTAGTTTATATTTCATTGTTTTTTTTTTTTTTTTTGATAGTACACTAAGAGCACATGCGACTGATCATATGTTTTTAATTTACAAAAGATATTAAAATGCAGCAACACTATTATGAAAAACAGAAACAAAAGATGAGAGAATAAGAAAATATGTCGTAAAAATAAAATTGATATTACCCAACAACAGTAAAACTTGACATGTTCTAAATGTTTTTTTGTATGGAAATAAAAAACTTGCCCTTAAAATATTATAAAGAGCGCAAATGTCTTAATTAGAGATCACTAATATTCTTGACTACAACACAGTCTCCTCGATATTTGATTTGACATTTCTGATTGGTGCTAGATCTATCCAGTTTTTACCAATCACCAGGCCGGTCCTGCTTTCAACAGTCACGTTATAAGTCACCGTAGAGATCTTTTCACACTGGTCCTGTTTGCACCGGTCACAGAATAGATCCATTCATACCTGCCCTGTTTTCACTGGTCACGGGACAGTTTAGAGATAAGCAGTATTTTATAACTTTTTGTTTAAATTTTTGTTTTTTAAATTGAATATTAAATAAAAATTAACAAAATTTTAACAAGCAATTTAAATTTAAAATTTTATATAAAAAAACTAAATTTAAAAAAATTCTATCTGGCGCAATTTTTAATCATATCCAATTTGGAATTCTTAAATATCTGCTGTTACATCTAGGTGATATAAGTACATCCGAAAAATAGTGAATTAAATATATTTGAGAATTAACTAAGATCTTAATTAATCCGATGAATGCCAGATCAAATTAAATCCAGTAATATATGTGGGGGTTAAGTAAGATCGAAATTTATCCGCAGAATTGCGTAAATAAAAAAAATAAATTCTAAAAAAACAATACTTCGCTGGGATTTGGACTTGGTCTGCCAGAGTTGTAGTACACCGCAATAATAATTATATCTTCGGAACTTGTACATAATTATTTATAATTGTATATTCGGAAATTTGGAAAAAGTGTGTACTTATCTCGTTATATATAATATTATATAAAATTATATTTAGTTATATATAATTATATGTAATTATATCTTATGGACTTGGAAAAAATGATAATCTTTAAAACAAAATATACACTATCTAAAAAAAATTTTGATGAGAAGCAATATATTGAATCATATATAAAGGGTGGTTAAATTTTAAGGGCCAATGTTGAATGTGAACCATACCTAAACGTGATGGTTTTTTCTGCATTTCATTTGACGTTTCTCAATTTCAGACTAACTCAATTTGAACCATGGAAATATACACGATCGAGCAACGCGTTAAAGTTATTCAGGCTTATAATGAAAATGGGCGTTCAAATCAAAATGCATTTCGTGCACTTCATCATTTTTTTTTTTGGTCAGCATAATCGACCAAATGTGTCTTCAATTTCAGCAAACCGGGTCTGTGAAAACACCTGTGCATGCTCGCCCAGTTCGTTCTGCGGAAAACATTGCTGTTATTCGCGATAGTGTGTCATGAGGTCGGCCAAGCATTTACCGTGAATGGTGTTCGCTATCGCTTGATGATAACAAACTTATTGTGGCCAGGAATTGAGGATATGACCCTGGACGATATGTGGTTTCAACAGCCACACAGCTAACGAGACAATGGCTCTTTTACGCGACAAATTCAATGTCCGTGTTATCTCACGTGGTGGCGGTGTCAATTGGACTTCTTTCTTTGGCCAGCAACAATTCGAGAGCTAAAGGATGAGATAATTGGACACATTAACGGCATAGAACCTCAATTATGCCTCAGCGTCATTGAAAATTTGGACCATCGGATGAAGGTGTGTTGCCGAGGTCGCGGCGGCCATTTGACCGATATTTCGTTCCATACATAATTGAACCATACCATAATAAAAAGAAATGACAATAATTTCCTAAATAATTTGTGTGCCGAGGTCGCGGCGGCCATTTGACCGATATTTCGTTCCATACATAATTGAACCATTTCATAATAAAAAGAAATGACAATAATTTCCTAAATAATTTGTGTTTTATTCAAAATCAACATCGGCATCTTATATAAAAAATTTATTATATTGGACCATATATTATATCATACATAATTATATCTCATACTATATAAAAAATATTTTTGATAAACATATATAAATATATGCCGGCATATATGATCTCAAATGATTATACATATATAAACTTTTTTAGTAACACTAAATGGTAGTAATAATATTGTATTTTTTGTTTAATTTAATAGCAGCGACTGGTGAATAAACTACTTTGCCATATTTTTTCACCAAACGCTTAAAGTTAAATAATATTTTACATTCATATCAAAATTTTTTTCGCCACAAAAACGGTTTTTCTCTCAAAAAACATCACTAAAATTGTTTTCACTATAAACAATTTTTCAATTCAAAATAGTTTTTTCATATTCAAATTTTATTATAAAAAAATGCAAAATATAAATATCCCAAAATTTTTTCATGCAAATTTGGGCGTAAGTTCATATGAAAAATTACCCAAATATTTTTTTGTTTCGGACGAACATTTTCAATTTTTTGGGTTTAATTGGGTAAATACAAATGACCCTGTAGGACATTTAAAATTTTAAATTTGAATCGGCTATAATAAAAAGTGAAGATTATTTTTTCAAATTTCTGGTTTTATTGGAAATCTTGAACTTTGTTATTTAAAAATGGAACACAATATTATTCATATGACTACCACGACTGGCTCGGCAGTCTCTCATCCGATCAACCCAATTTTTCAGTACATTTTGGATTATTCCGACTCGAATCTCTTCAATGGCAACTTCGATTTCATGTTTAAATGCTTCAATTGTCTCTGCGGATGGTTTGCGTAAGATTTATCCTTAATGGTTCCCCACAGAAAATAATCCAAAGGCCTCAAATCAAAGCTCCAAAACGGCCAATTGACATCACAATTTTGCCTGATTATTCGATTTTCAAAAACAGTGCGTAAAATATCGATGGTTGCGTTGGCTGTGTGACATGTGGACCCTTCTTGTTGAAACCATATATCATCCATGTCATTCTTTAGAATTTTTGGAAACAAAAATTCGTTGAGCATGGCACTGTAATGCTCACCGCTGACGGTAATGGCCGCTCTTTGTTGATTTTCGAAGAAAAATGGCCCAGTCGTGGTAGTCATATGAATGATATTGTGTTCCATTCTTAAATGATAGAGTTCAACCTTTCCAAAAAAACAGAAATTTGAAAAAATAAACAGTACTTTTATTTATAGTCGATTCAAATCTTAAATGGCCCTATACATTATGAAAAATCACCCAAAAATAATATACAAAAAAATTCAACATTTTTCTATTTTTATACCCTCCACCATATATGGTGAGGGTATATATCAGTTTGTCATTCCGTTTGTAATATGTCGAAATATAGGTTTAAGACCCCATAAAGTATATATATTCGTGATCCTTATGCAATTTTAAGTCGATTTAGCGATGTCCGTCTGTCTGTCTGTCTGTTGAAATGGCGATCACGACGCGAAGACGCAAGCGGGGGTGCCTATTTTTATCCAGATTATTGAACATCCTCCCGAGCTGTTTGGTATTTAAAATGAGCAAAATCGGTCAAGCGGTTCAAAAGTTATGAGTGAAAATGTGAAGGTACCTCTAAATTTTCCATACAAATTTGTACAATTTTTCTGTATCTATTTTTGTTTTCTGTTAAGTGAGTAAAAATGTTATTAAGTCGTCTTCTTGTTCGATTACATTTACTGTCTTACATACTATGAGAATAATAACATTTTAGAGCTATATGTGTGTTACTCTTAATAACTAAGTTAACGTTAAAAGCAACAATGTTAAAGTCGCTAACAGAGCAGACCTCTGTAAATAACATTACTAAAACTAAATAAATAACATTACTAAAACTAAATAACAAAAGTTCGTTACATAAATTGACAAAACATATTCATATTACAGTTCATGCAAAATTTAGTATATACGTTTATGGTGGAGGGTATTCAAAGATTCGGCACAGCCGAATTTAGCTCTTTTTTACTTGTTTTTTTTTTAGAAATAACAGTTAATTAATAAAATTTCATTTTTTGTTAGATTTACTTTGTTAACTTGAAATAATTGTGCAGCAGATGACAAAAATATTTTTATAAATCAAAATCGGCCTCAATATATAAAGCCATAGGCGATAAAGCCATATGACCTTATTTCACTCCACTTTATTTCCACAGCAGGAGTAAAATAAAGTCATATTAGTTTGTCAATTGAAGTGGAAATAATGCCATACCAGTGTAAAATGCAATTAATTGTAATAGTTACATATGTATTGCCAAAAGAATGAGTTGTTATTGTCAAGGGTTGAAAAGGTATGGCGTACAGGCATTTTAATGGGGCCGGCGCGGTAATTACACGCCTTATTGCATTTTGATTGCTGCTCTTCAACATATTGAAGCATTTTTTTTTCTGGCGACTGGCTATGCATGAAGAACCGTTAGTTTATATGAACACGTTTTTTTTTTTTTTTGTAACTAAAAAAAATCAAATACACTACAAAAATATTGCACCGAAAATTATCAAAGGTGCAATTATGTTATAATGCATTAATTTCACTTCTCCGATGGAAATAAAGACATATGGCATTATTTCTCAATGCTGTGTGAAATAAGGCCATATGGATTTATTGCCTATGGCTTTATTACACGGCATCTTTAATTATTTTAAATAAAAGTTTAATGGTATTAATATAATTTCAGCTTTGTAGAATAAAAAGCTTTATTTTTAAACAAAAGTCGAATTCACGATTTAAAAAGTTTTCAAATAACATAATTATCCATGTCAATTGTTTTAACGACAATATGATTTTCAGATTATGTTTGTTTTGTGCTGCAGGGTAAAAATGTATTTTTTTAACAAAAATTGATCGCGCGGGATTTTTTAAAAGCATCATTTTAGGATTGGGAAAATCGTAATTTGCTAGCTGGTCATATTGTGACTATGTGCTGTTTATGTTCCTACACAGAAAAAACAGTACATAATAAATACCTAATAAAATATAACAAAATTAATAAGATATCTCTATGGTTATTTTTCAAGAAGAAAGTCTTATTATTTTAATAAGGAAAACCTTTTCGAAAAAATCAAGAAGAAACCTTAGGGTTTTTATAAGGTATTCTTCTTGATTTTTTTAAAAAGGTTTTCTCTTTGATTTTATTAAGATATCTTATTGATTTTTTAAAAAGGGGTTCTTCTAGATTTTATAAGGCTATCTTATTGATTTTTCCAAAAAGGTTTTCTTCTTGATTCTATTAGGCTATCTTATTGGTTTTGTCAACAAGGGGTTCTTCTAGATTTAATTGGCATATCTCATTGATTTTTTAAAAAAGTTTTTCTTCTTGATTTTATTAAGCTATCTTATTGATTTTTTTTAAAAGGTTTTCTTCTAGATTTTATTAGGATATCTTATTGATTTAAAAGAAAATAATACTTGTTGATTTTATTTAATTATTTTATTGATTTTTTATTTATATATTTACATAGGAATAATAATAAAAATAAAAAGTAATAATAATATAATAATAAAAAGTAATAATATAATAATAAAAAGTAAATACTATTACCAATAGTTTTTTGCTCTGACAACTTTAAGTCCATTGTTAAGTAAGTAAAAATGGATAGGCGGTCCGTCTGAATCGATTAAGTTGATCACGGCATATGTTAAATGGTAAATTCTGAAACAATACTTAAGTGGAAATTTATTTTTTCATAAAAATTATTTTGTACGTACAATATTTTTCCTCAATTCCCTTAAGCCTGCTTTGAACGTTATTAGCTCCCCAGTATACTTTTGCTCCAATTTATTGAATAAATTTTCAATGTCTTCTATTTCAATTTTTTTAATATAATTGTTGATGTAATTCCAAAGGTGAAAAGAATGTGACACGTTTCATCGCACAATTCCCATGACTTAAAAATAAGCAAAACATCGATATCTTCAATTAAATTTTTTGGTCCGCCATTATTTGCATGAAACTGAAATAATACATATAAACTTCATAAAATAGCAGGGTTGGCAGGCAAAACCGCTAAAGTACCGTTATCGATTCAATACCCTTTCAACTGACTATCGTTACCCCTAAAATACCGTTACCAAAATAACTAAAAAAATCGTTATCCTTAAAATACAGTTACCGAAATAATAGAAAATAGCGTTATTCTTAAAATACCGTTACCGAAATAATAAAAAAATCGTTATTCTTAAAATACAGTTACCGACATAATAGAAAATAGCGTTATCCTTAAAATACCATTATCGAAATAATAGAAAAATCGTTATAATTAAAATACTGTTACCGAAATAATATAAAATAGCGTTATCCTTAAAATACCGTTACCGAAATAATAGAAAATATCGTTACCCTTAAAATAACGTTACCGAAATACTAGGAAATAACGTTTTTTAAAAAATAATGATTTATATTACTTACATTGTACATGCACACTTATTTGCTCACGTATTAATTTAGATGCACTTTCTATAATTATACTCTTTTATTTTAGTTAAATTTTATTTTTATTTAAGGACAAATAACACTCTTCACTTCCCACTGGTTCACTTTCAACTAAAAGTTTAATTTTAATATGTCAAGTTCAAAGAACTAAGAAGTACAGTTATTAGCGGTGACACGTGTACACGTGTATATGAAATAACAAGCAAGCTAATATAATCTAGAAGATATCCTTATTAAAAAAATTAAGAAGATGATCATATAGGAACCTAATGAAATCAATAAGGAATATCTTTTTGAAAAAATCAAGAAGAATACCTAATGAAACTTAATGTAGTCAAGAAGATTTCCTTATTATTAAAATCAAGAATATGATTTACACATGATCACGTACGAACCTAATGAAATCAAGAAGGGAAACCTTTTTGAAAATATCAATTACGTAGCCTAATAAAATCAATAAGAAATCCATTTTTTATACAATTCAGAAGAAAACCTAATATAATCTCTATGGATTGTTTTCTGGGTGCCAAAAATAACGGAAATTGGTTGAAAAAAATTGTGAATAACAAGTTTTCATCTTGATTTTATGTGTTTTCCTTCTTGATAAAATTAAAAAGATTTACCACATGAAAATAATAAGAAATCTCTTCGGAAAAATCTTCTCTTCTTTCTGCTGGAATACCCCGTAGCCTAAAAACGTTTCATAGAGAAAATCTTCTTGATTCTATTAGGCAGTTTTTGCTCTGTGTATCATTGAAGGTGATTTTATGATCATTTAAGATCATATTATGATCATTTCGTATTCACAATCAGGCATGATGCTATTAAACCATATTTTTCCTCTACATGTGCAAGAAGTTAACAGATTTGTCATACTATTCAAATATCATGCATTTTTTTTGGGGGGGTTTTTAATTTTTTTTCGAGAAATATTTTTAAGCATTTCTTCCCTGTGGTTTTGGGTGTAAAAAATGTATTTTCGGCACATCTATCAAATTGCATGGATTTTTAATTTTAGAAATAAAATTTATCGACTTTAAAATCCAGCCTATAAGTTTTTTATATTATTTTATTATAACAAAGGCTAAATTGATTTTATTTAATAAGAAATTGTTATCAATAGTATCGCAATTACCTACAATCAATTGATTTTTAAAGATACATATTGGATATTTCTTTTTAGAAAGGCAAAAATTGTATTAATATTAAAAATTCTCTTAGCTAAAAAATAGGAAATTTGCATTTTCATTTCCATTTTTCCGGCCAACAAATTTTAAATGTTATTACGTAAAAAAACTACAACAGCCAACCAAACAACCAATCATCCTACATAATCCCACTTACTTAAGTACAACTTAAGCTTCTTTTTTTTTTTGTCAAATATTCCAATACACATCAACGCTTTTCAACAACAACAGCACAAAGAATATAGAAATAAGGAGCAGGAGTTTTAAGAAATTGCCTACAATTACTTATACAAAAAGTGTAGAATAGAAATAAAAACTTAATTTATTGTATTATCACTTGATGTTGCTTTATTCATTTTAAGTAGTTTTTTATTGGTATCGAGAGGAAAATTGTAAATTTAATTTATTTATTTTTTTTTTTCATTTCGTTAGTTAAAGAACTTAAATAAATTTATATAATACACCAATTTAAAGTAACTAATGACAAATTTATTTAATGTTTATGTCATACATGGGATGTATTACAACTATGGAAAATTCACTACAGATAGTTGAAACTAATGCAAATAAAAAAATTGTCAGTACCATTTAATGATACCAAAACATTTTGCATTAGGAAAATATTACTCTGAAAAAAATAAGTTAGTAAAAACAAGTAAAAAAAAGGCTTAAATTCGGCTGTGCCGAATCTTTGAATACCCTCCACCAATATCTTAAAAAAAATGTTCTCTACTGTTTTTGATACAAATAATGTAAAAAACTTTTGAAGTAAAATTATTGAGGTGAAATAATTTTTTTGGGGTGAAAAACTTTTTTTTGGATGCGAAAACAAATTTTTGGTGGAACAAAAATTTTGAGGTGAAAAAATGTTTTTGGTGAAAAAAAAACAATTTTAGTGGTGAAAAAAAATTTTTGAGGTGAGAAATATTTTAAATGAATACAAAATATAATTCATTCCTAAGCGACTGGTGAAAAATATGAAAAAATATATTATGTACCAGTCGCTACTATACATTAATTTGTATGGAAAATTTAGAGGTATCTTCACAATTTCACTCATAACTTTTTACCCGCTCGAGATCATAATTAAATGTTACTAACGAATAGTAAGCACTAATTTTTTTAGTTTAAAAATTAGTGTTTACTATATGTTAGTAACATTTAATTATGATCTTGAGCCTGATAAATTTTAAAAAATTTATAATTAAAACTAATAGATCGAATAATATTTACTAATGTTTTACTACTTTATTTTGCTAACAAAATTGTGATGTTAAACACATTTATAGTGAGGACAATAATCAGATAAACAGCGGTAATTATCGCAGCTTGTCTGAATATAGTATAGATGAAAAAACACTAAAAATACAACTTGTCAATTTTCGAACGAATTCCTAAAAATTAAATTAATTTTTTTATTTCAGGGAATGAATTTATAAAAAAGAAATAAATGCCATTCACAGGAATTCAAAAAAAAATAAAATGAATGAATTCCTTGTATAAAATATTAAAAATAAAATTTAAGGAATTTATTAAGAAATTCATTCAAATCTAGTTAGTTCAATTTTTGGTAAAGAAATTTACTCTCTGAGGAATGAATTCTTCTTGAACATGGGTGCTATCAGTTTATAGTGAATGTTCCTGTTAAAACCTTGACACACAAATACAGCAACTATATCTAGAGATTTCTTTTGTATGCTGACTTACAGATAAATTTTAAGTAACACAATTTTTTATACAAACTAACTTTCTAAAATACGGATTTGTGGGGTATTTTAGCGCTAACTCTGAATAAGTCGAAATTAACCTTTAAAAGCATTTGGAGTTTTGACTCATTTTTCGCGTACAAGTTGAATCTTGAGTTTGCATCTTGAGTTTGACTCATTTTTCGCGTACAAGTTGAATCTTGAGCTTTGTAGACTTATATTAGAATTTTATGACAAATACTTTTGTGGTTCATTTTAACCCATTAAATCCCCGTTTTAAGGATATTTCCCCCTTTTCACGAAATGGACTAAAAAGTCTCATACATTAAGGAGATAGAGGGTTAAAATTCCCACAAAAATGTTCCAACTATTTTTTACATAAAAGTAATACCAATCTTATGTCGATTTAACCCCACCCTAAAATAAAATTCAGTCGTAATTTTTCAAAACACCAATACACGTATATTTATTTTGTTGGTCCCCTCTACCAGAATCCGTTGTCGGAATCAGGTTATTTTGGAAAAAGTTCGATTTTTTTGAACAGTGTCATTGAAACTCTTATATGTATAGCTACACTCACCAAAAAAAAGTCTGTAATAACAACTGAAAATTTTGCTTTTATTACGGGAAATTTTGCTAATTTGAGCCCAGCAGTATTTTTTGGACTAATCTTAGCAACACATGTCTGCTGACGTGTAGTATAATGAAATTATGTAGTAGAAAAAATTAGTAGCCGCTATTAAATTTTAGTAAACTTATTGTAAAGTGGAATTTAAAATCGGTTTGCTAAAATCAGCAAAAAAAATTTACTAAATATTAGTAATACTAGAACAATGAAATTAGTATAAAAAGTTAGCAAGCGGTACTTAATTTTGGTAAATTGCTGCAAACTACAATTTAAAATCGATATGCTTAAAACAGCAACAAATGTTATTAAATCTTAGTGAAATGAAAATAGCAGAGAAGGTTAGAATCGCTACTAAAAATTGGTAAAAATCTGTAAAAAGTTAATTTAAGTAAATATTAGTGAACTAAACTCTATGAATTGTAAAATATAGAAAAATTTTAATTTACAAAAAAATATATTAAAAATGCACAAATTAACTCAATTATTTTTGTTTGTTACACTTAACATTTTAAGGCAATTTAAGTTTTTGAATAAAAGTTTTAATTATTTAAAATAAAATTTTCTTCAAAATCCACTTTTAAAAATTAGTAATTTTTTTTTTTGGTTATTTTAGCAAATTGGTTTTCAAAAATTTGTAAAATGATTTCTGAAGTTAGCAATAAAAATTTGTAAATTTTTAGTAAAAATTTAGTAATCAAACAAATTTACTAAATAATAATTTTTTTTACTAAAAGTCAGTACAAAACTAGTAAAGCGGGATTGAAAACTGTTTACAAATTTTTCTACTATTTTTCTACCACTTACAGGTACCTTTCTAAATTACATATTATTTTGATAATGAAAGATTATTTCAGTTCTAAATATTGATTACCAGACAGTATCATACCTCCTGGAACAGTCAGAAAAAAAATTATTAGAAAAATTTGTAAGCGTTTATTAATTCCACTTAATTATTTTTGTACTGATTTTTAGTAAAAAAAATTATTATTTAGCAAATGTTTTTGCTATTTACATTTTAAAAATTATAGAAGTTTTACAGAATATTTACAAATTTTTGTTGCTAATTACAGAAATCATTTTATAAATTTTGGATATTGAAGGAAATGTTATTTCTAATTAGAACCTACACCTACAAAATTAAATTGCCCTAAAATGTTACATAGATTAAAAAAAAGGGATCGGAAGTGAAGAAAGCGACTTATGTCTAAAAAAAAGACATCCACTTTAAAAAGCACTAAAATTCAGCCCTAAAAACAATTAAAATTTTACCTTAAAAGTAAAACAAAAAAATATTTTTCAAAACAGAAATTAACAAATTTAAACAAAATGATAAATTCGTTTATGTCTGATTTTTTTTTTAATATTTCTAAAATAATTTTTCAAAAAAAAAAAAATAAAATATAAAAATTTTGTTGCTCGTTACAAAAAAAATAATTATTTTTGTCTGATTGGGACCATTTTAAATATTTACTAAAAGGTTCATTTAAACTTAATCCAATAACTACAGCTGAGGAACTCGAAACTGAAACAATAAGCTTTACAAAACTAATTCAACAGTCAGCATGGCATAGCACCCCACAAATTAAAAAACGTCAAGAATCAACTCCTTACCGTGAAAAAATCTTAAGTATAATTAAAATAAAAAGAAATATGCGTAAAAAGTGGCAACAGTCTCGTTCACCTCAGGACAAAAATAAGTTAAACAATATGACTCAAAAGCTGCGAAGAGATATTCATCAATTAAAACAAGAAAATATGAAGAAATATTTATCAGAGTTAACTTACGACAATAAAACTGATTATTCTCTATGGAAGGCTGTAAAGCAGCACAATAGCCCAATTATTCACAAAGCTCCTATACTCAGGGATAATGGAGAATGGGTAAAAACAAATTCAGAAAAAGCAAATCTGTTTGTAGAACATCTAAGCAGCATATTTGGAAATAAAACGAACATGTATCAATCTTCTAATTTAGATGGAATCAGTACGGATGATTCTAGTATTCCGTACATTAACGCTAAGGAGGTTTCAAATGAAATTAAAATGTTAAATTCCAAAAAGTCTCCGGGCTTTGATCTAATAAATGGTGAATTATTGAAACACTTGCCTTATATTAGTATAGTTAAATTAACATACATCTTTAATTCTGCCATTATAAAGGGTGTCCCAAGAAGAACGCAATTTTTAAATCTGGCAACATTCGAAGTGTCATTGTTTGACATTTGAACAATTGTCATTGTTTGCTAGTAGAAGGTACGAGGTTAGTAAAAATGGAGCGCTACACGAATGAACATCGCATTCTCATTGTGAAATTGTTTTACCAAAATGGTGAAAGTTTTGCGGCTACAGTTCGCAAATTGCGATCAATTTGGGGTCACAAGAATGCTCCAAAAGAGTCAACTGTAAAGAGATTAATGGATAAATTTGCCGAAACTGGGTCTGTTAGTGATGTAAAAACAACCCGCCATCGACCAGGTCGATCGACCGAAAATGTCGCAGCTGTACGTGATGATGATTCGACACCGAGCTCAGCAAATTGGTGTCTCCAAATCCACTTTGCAGCGAATTTTGACGAAAGATTTGCATCTTCATGCATACAAAGTTCAATTGACTCAGGAACTGAAGCCAGCTGACCATGGACAGCGAAGGGAGTTCGTTAATTGGGTATTGGAGAGACAACATGAAAATGCTGATTTTGCCGATAAAATCATCTTCAGTGATTTTCATCAGTGATTTTCATCTTGATTGGACGCTGCATTAATGAAATACCGCAGCATTCATGCAAAACGGTCATTGAAAATTTCATTAAAAGATCGCGTGCATGCCAGCAAAGCCGCGGCGGCCATCTGCACGATATATTGTTCCATACATAACCTCATTCTGTCTACTTTACGATATAATAAAGTTTCACGATTTTTTTTTTTTAAATATCTGTGTTTTATTTAAAATTTAAAAATTGCGTTCTTCTTGGGAGACCCTTTACTACAACATGTCCCAAGCTATTGGAAAGTGGCAGAAATAATTATGATACCTAAACCAGGTAAACCACCGCAATACATGAACTCCTACAGACCTATATCACTCCTTCCAATCATAGGAAAACTTTTTGCAAAGCTAAATAAAATAATTCATGATAGAAATCTTATACCAAACCATCAATTTGGTTTCCGAAAACAGCACTCGACTATAGAACAAATCCACCAAGTAACTCATTCAATAGAGATGGCTTTAAAGAACAATAATATTTGCTCAGCAATATTTTTAGACATAAGTCAAGCATTTGATGGAGTTTGGCACTCAGGACTAGTAAAAAAACTTCATCTACTTCTACCAAGAAAATACTGTGAGTTATTAGAATCGTATCTTGCAAACAGATACTACAGAATTAAATATGAGAGTGAATATTCCAATCTCTACAGTGTCCCACAAGGGAGTATATATCTCCTTTATACATACGATATGCCAGTTCCGAATGACTGTGTTATTGGGACGTTTGCGGATGATACAGTAATCATGTTCACAGCCATAAATAACAAAATATCAACGTCAAAGCTACAAGCAGCCATGAATGGAATAGAAGAATGTACCAAAAAATGGGGTCTAAAAATAAATAGCAGCAAATCTATTCACGTCGATTTTACACTGAAAAAAATCAAACAAATTCCCTTAATAATCGACAAACAACCTGTTCCAATAGCAAACTCAGCTAAATATCTCGGAATGACTTTAGATGCAAAACTCCACTGGAATGCACACGTAAAGAAAAAGAGAGACGAGTTAAATATCAAATATTTATTTATTTTATATTAATCATATAATTATGTACAAATTATATCCTAATACCTTAACCGAGCACAAGCAACAAAGTCCATCGGCTCGTTGTAGCGAAAACAAACCAGAGCCTCTGGTGGGAATAAAGACAGTAACGCAGGAAATTTAACAACAAGCTCAAAAACATCAAATAAAACTTCAAACACTCATAAATAGCGAAATGGCACCATTGTTAGAAACTTCTTCGCTGCGTAGAAGACTAAACAGATGTAAGCCCCATGATCTGATAAGACGCTTTAACCAGCAGTGACACTTCAAGGTTTCCAAAGCTGAATAATTTGTAAAATTTGTATCTAAAAAAACAAACTACTTGTTAGTCAACGTATATATGACTAGTCGTAGTGCTAAATTTAAACACTGTTAAATATTATTTGTTTAAATAAAAAGAAAAAAAAAATTTTGTTTAAAATATTTTTTGAAAAAAATAAAAAAAATTTTAATGCTCGACAAAAAAAAAATAAAATATGAAATTTTGTTCTAATAATAATAATAATAATATTTAGTACATTTTAAATTCCACTTTACAAAAAGTTTATCAACATTTAATAGCGGCAGCTAATTTGTTTCTACAAATTTCATTGTACTACACGTCAGCAGTCATGTGTTGCTAAGATTAGCAAAAATTACCGCTCAAATTAGAAATATTTTCCAATAACAGCAAAATTTTCAGTTACCAATACACCCTTTTTTTGGTGAGTGTAAGCAGCACTAATACGAATTTTTACAACTCTATCCTAATAAGAAAACCCAATTGGAGTCCTTTCGCAATCCAAGTGTACACTGGGTTATTTTAAATTGCAAATATATTTTTAAAATTCTCCATACATCAGTGAACACATCTAGTATATTACACTTTTATGATGTTATTATTTAAATAAAATATGCATAATATTTAAATATTTTGTATTATTAACAAAAAATGAATCAAGATTTTCTAAAATAGGTAAAAATTATAAAATTCACTAAACACTTTACTGAAATTGTTTAGTATACTACAAACTCCTGCACAAAAATAAGACTACGATGGCCAAGACTGTATACTTTCTACTCATTGTTATAATTTTATTTAAATTGGTAGATGAAATTAAAAAAATTGATATATTTTTGAATTTTCCATTCAATAAATTTTCTTTTTTATTTTTAGCACAATTGCATATTTTCCGTTAACAAACTCGAATGCAATTGTATGGATGAATCGTTTTCACGATTTGATTTATGTGAATTGAAAAATGGTAAAAACGTTGTGCCTGAATTATCTGTAATCATAAGACTTCTGCAAGTGCCGGTTACTAATAGTTTTATGCAATTGGAATTTAAATCAAAATCTTTGCCAATTTCATATAATTCCACATTGAATGCATGCAATTTTATTAATAATCGTAAGAAGTATAGAATTTTTAAAATGTTTTTTAAACAACTCGTTCCATATACAAATATCAATCATAGTTGCCCTTATAATGTAAGAAGTTTTTTTTATAAATTATTGGTTTATCAAAAAAGAAAAAAATTTTATTTAAAATAATTGCATTAATTAATTTCAGCATGATATAATTGTGAATCATTTTCAAATATCACAATTTGATATATATTTTCCCTGGTCTAGTGGTGAATACGATTTTAAAATATCATGGATTGTAGATAGAAAAATACGTTTAAATGTTGGCGGCATTATTCAATACGAAAATAGATTTAAAAATAAGAATATACATTTTTAAAAAAATAAAATAGTAATTTTTCTAAATAACAAATTGTGGTTTTTTGGTGATTTAATAATTAATAATTTAAAATTTTTTCCCATTAATATGCAAACTCTCTATAGTAGAACTAGCAGTCATATTAAAGAGAAACTCATCAGCAGTTAAATCAATTAAAATGTTTATATCACAACTAATTGGCCTCAGGCAGTAAGAGATCATTAGTTGCAAAATGAAAGTTGGTGTGATTGTTTTGTTAAAAATAACAAAGAATTTATATGAGAAAAAACACATATTCTTTAATTTATTATCATTAATTTTGATAATTCATCAGCAGTAATCATCCCAGCAGACATGGAAATATGAACAATATTTGGCCCATCATATTGACTAGAAGAACACATTTATTGTGACAATAATTATTATACATGTTGTGCTGATGTTTATAACTGCCAAAAATATCTGACTTAGGTCCATATTATTGTATACTAAAGGATGGTTAAGTTTTAAGGGCCGATGTTGAATGTGAACCTAAACGTCAAATGATTTTCTGCATTTTATTTGACACTTCTCAATGTCAGACTAACTCAATTTGAACCATGGAAAGATACACAATCGAGTAACGCGTTAAAGTTATTCAGGCTTATTATGAAAATGGGCGTTCAAATCAAAATGCATTTCGTGCACTTCGTGATTTTTTTTGGTCAGCATAATCGACCAAATGTGTCCACAATCGGGAGAATTGTAGGCAAATTTCATCAAACCGGGTCTGTGAAAACACCTGTGCATGCTCGCCCAGTTTGTTCTGTGGAATACATTGCTGTTGTTCGCAATAGTGTGTCATGAGGTCGGCCAAGCATTTACCGTGAAAGGTGTTGGCTATCGCGAGATCATAACGAACTTATTGTGGCCAGGAATTGAGGGATATGACCCTGGACGATATGTAGTTTCAGCAGGACGGTGCCACTTGCCACACAGCTAACGAAACAATGGCTCTTTTGCGCGACAAATTCAATGGCCGTGTTATCTTACGTGGTGGCGATGTCAATTGGCCGCCAGGATCATGTGATTTGACACCGTTGGACTTCTTTCTTTGGGGTTATTTGAAAGAAAAGGTGTACGTCGATAAGCCAGCAACAATTCAAGAGCTAAAAGGATGAGATAATTCGGCACATTAACGGCATAAAACCTCAATTATGCCTCAGCGTCGTCAAAAATTGATCCAATGGATGGAGGTGTGCCGCCGAGGTCGCGGCGGCCATTTGGCCGATATTTTGTTCCATACATAATTAAACCATACCATATTATCATAATAAAAAGAAGTAATTTGTTTTATTCAAAATCAACATCGGCCCTTAAAATTTAACCACCCTATAGTTGACTCTGAATCACTTCCTGATTCGATTTAATGATGCCCGTCTGTTTGTCTGTCCACGTGTCGTGTAATCTTTTAATATTGCCCCAAGGATGAGCCCATAGAAAAGGCCCCTCTAAATTTGGCGTAAATGGTACTTAGATAGACATAACTGCCCGAGTAAAAAAGTTTAGGTATAATCATATGTAGCTTTATCTAATAATATATTATAATATATAAATACAAATGTCGGTATGTAATACCATATATAATTCTATATTACATTAATTTTTTTTAATTAGCTTATATTTTGTCAGATATAATCACATCTATTTATATATTGATCTTTATAAAAGTATGATTAGATATGGTATATATAATATCATACAAAGTTATATTTAACACTATATATTATTATACATGGCTTACACGGGACAATATTTACTTATATATAACTTATACAGAACCATATACACTTATATATGGCTTATGCAGAGCCATATATAATTATATAAGCCATCTTATATTTGAGATATAATAATATATGTTATGATTCAATATATGGTCCAATATAAAAAATACATATCTTTGATATGTTATAAAATATAATTATATATGGAACAATATTTGCAAACAAATTTAAAAAATTATAGAGTACTTTTGATACAATATAAGAAATAATTATATGTGCTTCTATGTCAACGGCTTTAAATCCCAACCAGGAAGGAAAAGAAAAAATTTTTTTTTATTTTTTTTCTTATAAATATTTTTTACAAAACTCAAATTTTAACCCATTTCGGGACAACAAAAAATAGAAAATTTTGATAGATATAACTAGTATATAAAAATCTAGGTATATTAAGATGATAAAAGAAAAAGTTCAAATTCATTTGCTCCACAACTCTACAAATATGATGTTTTGAAAATAATATGGTCTGCCAAAAAATTTCAAAAATGGTTTAATTTAGTAGTGGTAGCACATCGCCTTTGAAGTTTCAAAGTTGTTCCTGTTCTTTAATTTTAAATTAATTAAAAGTTAAGAAAAATTAAATATAATTATTATGATCGAGACTCATCATATCTAATATATTTTTGGGTGTACATTACGAAATTGAAATCAAAATTAAATTCAGAATCGCGTATTTCTCGAAAATTTTATACAAAAAAAGTTCTACTTTGATCAAAATTTTTTTTATGTATTTGCACCTGCACAAAATTCTTTTTTGAATGATTATATGTCCACGGAATATTTTCTTATGTGAAAAAAGATTTAATTTTAATAGCGAGATACTAAAATAAGTCAAATTTTACCTTCAGTTACAAGGATAACTATTATCCTTTCAAAAATTAAAAACAATGTCAATATTTTTTAGCAATACGTAAGCAAGTTATCACCAGAGTTATTATTACGCCACATATTCAAAATAATTTTTAAATTCTTAATGACAATAAAAATAAGATATTGCCGTAATATCTTCTAGCTGATATATCCTATAAATGTTTGCATTTCTACTATAAACATTTTACTCACAAGAAGGGAACTTGCAATATGTTGTAGAAATAAAAATTCTTTAGTCGATCTGTCATGACTTTTGAGCCACCTCGGGAATTTATGTTTTTAAAATGTCGTGGAAAAGTGGGTAGTTTTTTAAAATTTTTTTATTGAAATAACCATATGCAAATGTGGAATCGTCCCTATTGCCATTGTTGACATTTTTAGCTTTCATTAAGTTGTTGTGTTAAAAAAATATAAGCTATTGGGTCTTGAATTTATAATTCACATTTTTTTTTAATTTAAGAGAAACAACCCTCAGCAAATTCTTCCTACTAATTAACGTGTTGTATTCTTTGAAAAGCGGATATCGGAGAAATAAAAGGTAGATATCAGAGAAATGAAGGACGGTAAAAGATGATACATAATTTTTAGAGCAGGTGTTGCCCGCTATCTGATGGGGATTTGGCGAATTTGTTGAAGCTTTTTAGCTCATAGCCCTTTTATGTTATTTTACTTCGGCGAGGTTAAGTGCGAAGGAGGACGGTGCGATATACATATATGCAAAGAGGAAACAGATTCATCGTGACAACCGAACTTCTTGCCAACTGAATATTTTGGTTGCAGCAACTGAATTATTCAGTTGTCCCAACCAAATGTGTTACTGATACAATTGAAATATTTGATTTCAACCGAAATTCTGTTGCATTAACCGAATTTCGATTGCGACAAACAAATATATCGGTGGCTCCAACCAAACCTTTCGGTTGGCAAGAAATTACAAGTTGTTACAATGAATCTGTTTTCTCTGTGTGAGAATAGAAAACTCATCCATATATTTTTTTCAAATTAAGGTGGTGTTTCCAGATGACGGTTTGCTTCAGACGAACGAAAAGACAATAACAAAGTACATGCATTTCAAAATTAAAATACATAAAGTCACTCATTTGGCTAGCGACGTTCGTCTTGTGGAAACCCCATATAATGTTGCCGTCGCTAGGGTTTGAACACGGCACCTTTTGTGTAACAATCCATTGTGCCAACCATTACAACAAAACGCCCCAATAAAGAGATAATAAAAATAAATAAATTTCGTTAGCTTAATGTGAAAGGAAGATACAGACTTCTCAACCTAACTACATCGTAAATGGTAGTGTGAAAGGGTGTTAAGTTTAACTTTAAAATGTTTAGAAGAGAGACGAAAAATAGTTTGTTTCACATATTTTCAAAATCTGTATAAGCGGTTTACTTCTTTGTTTGCAAATTTTTGTCAACTGCAAAAAATAATCAATAAAAACATCGATCCGCCCACTTGCAAGCTCTCCCAAAACCACCCTATGGGAAGGAGACCCGTTAAAGAACACGTCACGTGGAGTGAGTGGCCCATTTGGGAAAGGGGTCGCTCCCCGGACAGGTTCTTTTATATGAAATGGATCCGCTTTAACTATTCTTTGTAAAATGTTACAGGACTGACGGGGAAATGCCTGTTACAGGACATACTCAAAAGAACTTGACACAATACAAGCCAAAAAACCAAAAACAAAACTGATGCATAGCGCACTTCTGGGGATAGCCTAAAAATAATTTTTTAGACTCAATTTAGTGATTTTTAAAAATTAAAAAAGTGGTTTCTGTATCTGATGCGAGAAGTTTTCCCATCGAGAAATTCATGGTCACCCTACTTTATACAGGGTGGTTTAATAGATAATAAAGTTTTTCATATTTTAACTGGACATTTTTTTAGGCTTTAAACATCTAAAGCTATGGACACATTTAATTTTGTAAAATTTCTTATTAGATAGAGAAATAACATAAATAAAGCGCATTATTATCTTCTTTAGATTAATATATATTTAATTCTGTGATTCACCCTATTGAAAGCAGAACAAGGTTGCACTTTACATGTATTTTGCGAAAACTTTATCGATGCGAGAAACACAAAAACGAGGCCCAGGGTAGTGATCCTAAACTTAAGTGTATAATTATTAAATATAGAAAACATCTTGGATTATTAAGAAATAAGAACGTTATAAGATTTTCCGTTGCTTCAATTTACAGATTTTTGACCCACTAAGGACTACCCTAGATATGAAATTATATCGCTGCCACTTTCTGTCTATGAAAACCAATTTTCCATACCTTGCAGTTGAACCAAGATGGACTTTTACCAAGATTATAAAATTTTTGGAATTTTTTCTATGTATCCGGCTGAAATGAATTGACAAACTAATAATTTTATATAAATTTTACTGTAATTAAAAATTAAACTTAAATAGACAATTGCAATTTTTTTGTTGTTCTTACACCCATTTTGAAGGTAATGTTTTCACCTTTAAAATGGTGCCAACAGAAAAATTTTAGGTTGTATAGTTTAGAAGTTATGGGGGACTTTGTATGGAGACTTTTTCGATATTTTGACGTTTTTGGCAATTTTCATGACGTCATATTTCGAAAACCGAAAGGGTTTGGGGTCGAAAGGTTAATGATTTGATAAACACTACCAATTTACAATATTGGTGGCGAATTTCATTAAAGTCGCAAATCCGAAAATGACAGTTTTTTGTGCGGTTTGACATGGAATGGCCCCAATGCAAGTAAAAAATTATGGCTGCAATCAATGAATAATTAAAAATCAAATAAAAAATGTATTTAACATTTACCGTCAGTCTATTTGTTGTTCACTGCATATTTTTTTTCATCACGCGGGGACAAACATGATTAGGGATTCGAAACTATAATAGTATGATCCGAATAATCATAGATATGACTCTGAATGATCTCATTATGATCACTGAGGGCGATATATCATCATTTAGGATCAGATTATAATTACTAGGATCATAATATTATCCTTACGTAATGCAATCACAATATGATAATCCATGGTATGACAACTATAAAATGATAACTATATTATAAAGGGTGTCCCAAGAAGAACGCAATTTTTAAATCTGGCAACATTCGAAGTGTCATTGTTTGACATTTGAACAATTGTCATTGTTTGCTAGTAGAAGGTACGAGGTTAGTAAAAATGGAGCGCTACACGAATGAACAACGCATTCTCATTGTGAAATTGTTTTACCAAAATGGTGAAAGTTTTGCGGCTACAGTTCGCAAATTGCGATCAATTTGGGGTCACAATAATGCTCCAAAAGAGTCAACTGTAAAGAGATTAATGGATAAATTTGCCGAAACTGGGTCTGTTAGTGATGTAAAGACAACAATGCGCCATCGACCAGGTCGATCGACCGAAAATGTCGCAGCTGTACGTGATGATGTCGCTCAAACACCATCCACCTCAATTCGACACCGAGCTCAGCAAATTGGTGTCTCCAAATCCACTGCAGCGAATTTTGACGAAAGATTTGCATCTTCATGCATACAAAGTTCAATTGACTCAGGAACTGAAGCCAGCTGACCATGGACAGCGAAGGGAGTTCGTTAATTGGGTATTGGAGAGACAACATGAAAATGCTGATTTTGCCGATAAAATCATCTTCAGTGACGAGGCCCATTTTCATCTTGATGGCTTCGTCAATAGGCAGAATTTTCGCATTTGGGGTGAGGAAAATCCTCGAGTGATTCACGAGAAGCAAATGCATCCTCAACGTGTCACTGCGTGGTGTGGTTTTTGGGCTGGAGGAATCATTGGACCTTTTTTTATGAAAATGAGGCAGGTCAAGCGCAAACAGTCAATGGTGTTCGGTATCGTGAAATGATAACCAGTTTTTTCTTGCCTAGAATTGAAGAAATGAATGTGGAGGGCATGTGGTTCCAACAAGACGGCGCCACATGTCATACAGCCAGAGAAACAATTCAATTGCTGCATCAGTCATTTCCCGGTCGTGTTATTTCGCGTTATGGAGATCAGAATTGGCCGCCTAGATCGTGCGATTTAACACCATTAGATTTTGTTCTTTGGGATTTTTTGAAGTCCATGGCTTACGCGAATAAGCCGACGATGACTCAAGCCTTAAAAGAGGAAATTGGACGCTGCATTAATGAAATACCGCAGCATTCATGCAAAACGGTCATTTAAAATTTCATTAAAAGATCGCGTGCATGCCAGCAAAGCCGCGGCGGCCATCTGCACGATATATTGTTCCATACATAACCTCATTCTGTCTACTTTACGATATAATAAAGTTTAACGATTTTTTTTTTAAATATCTGTGTTTTATTTAAAATTTAAAAATTGCGTTCTTCTTGGGACACCCTTTATTTACTACTACAGTGTGTACAATTAAAAAACCAAACATATATGATACTTTTCGAATATGATTGCCCTAAACATATATTTTTTTTAGCGGCCATCCCTTTCACATATTTGTATAAAAACCACTAGGAACGAAAAAATTGTAAGTTTTGATTAAATTTAATAATGTTAGTGTTTTTTAACTCGCACTCATATATACATTTTCGTAAAATATTAAATTAGCACCTTTTCACACTATTAATATAAATTTTAAAGTAAATATTTCAATCTAAAATAATTTTTATAGAATAATAAAGTATTTATTTTATAAACTAAAAAATTAAAAAAAAAGTTGATTAGGAAAAGAACATCATAATCTCATTATAAATTTTCTGGTTTGCCATAAAAGCCACTTTTAGAAAATAACATATAACTGAGAAAAACTGTGCAGAAAATCCAATTGAAAACCACTTAAAATAAAGTTTCTAGTGATGCTATTTTCTGCTCCCTATATTGTCATAACATGTTTATGGTACAAACAAGGCTAGTCAAAGTTTTTACAACGTTTTTAGTTTTTTAATTTGTTTTTTTTTTTTTTTTGTAATATAAACTTTTTAACGATACTTTTATTTTAAGTGGCGCTTATGACAATTTTGCAACAAATTTCTGCTTTAGGATAGAAAAAAAAAATAGCAAGAAAAATGTTATTACTTTTTTTTAATATTAATTTGTTTATAAAAAAAGTACTAAACTGTAAAGTGTAGATGACAAGAGGAATATTTCAATATTAAACTAAAACAAAGTACAGACATTATAATATTAAAAACAATTGTAATATTAATCCTAGACTGCATAGCGTTAAATATTTGTAACGAATACTTTTACTTCCAATAAATTCTAATCTTTTTCTTAAAAACTTTATTTCATCATAAATCGTGTCAAAAATATCAAATCTGAACAAAAATATAAGAGGCAAATTTGAGATCTAATTAGATTTGAGGAAATTTAGGTAGATCTGGTACACCGTTTGACTGCACGCAGAAAACAAAAACATAGTTGGGACAATCATATTCGAAGAGTATCATATATTTTTGGGATTAACTATAATTGTGTCAACCACAGTCGTAATATAATATAATATAATATAGTTATTATATTATGATAATAAAATAACCATAATTTTACATTAACCCTACAGTTTTATTATGATTCAAAACTATGAAAAAGTTCTTAAAATTTAAGAATATTTATTTAAGAAAAATTTTTCCAAAAGAAAAAATTTGATATTAAGGACTTTTTCAAGAAAACTTCTTTGGTTCTATGGACTTTTATAAAGAAAAATACTTAAAAAAAATAAAATCTAAGAACTTTATATAAATAAAAAAACATGACTCTGTATGGAGTTTTTCTAATAGAAAAATTCTTAGATTGCAAGGACATTGTTAACATTTTTTTTAGATAGTTCTCAGAGTCTCAGAATTTTTCTTTTTGAAAAAATCCTTTATTTCTACTAGAAAAAGTTCTTAGAATATATTTTTTTTTTCATGCATCTAAGAATTTTTTTAGAGGCTAAAACTTTTTAAGAATATATATGAATTTTCATCTACGAAACAGTTTGCAGAATCTGAGAACCTTAAAATATTTCTATCAGAAGAAATTCTAAAAATCAAGTACTGAGTACTTTTGCCACAAGAAAGTCGTGATTTTACAAGAAATGAATTATTAAACATATTTAACCTTTGTCCGGCGGAAGAGGTACAATTGTACCTTTTTCGTTTTTGAATTGCAATAACTTTTTTTTTGTTAATACTAGATATCTAAAATTTTCTGACATCTCTAAACTTTTATATACTTTTTAGCCACGGGCCTGTTCTATCATTTGTTTATTAAATAAGAACAGAATAATTTAATTATATAAATAGGAAAAGCCATACATATCGTGTTAAGTATATAAGGGTACAATTGTACCCATACCGCCTTTTAACGTTGTAAAATTTTTCCGCTGGACAAAGGTTAAACAAAAAATGTTATTGTTTTTATTGAAAATATTTTTGACAATAAAAATATTTTGAAAATGACTTTTTTCGACAATGAATTGATTATAATGTGATATGTTTAAGGAATTTTCGAAAATAAAACCCCAGGTGAAAATGATCATAAATTATCATTTTTACATGGGTGAATGAACTTATGTAAATGTCAAAGTTATTCTATATTTGATTTATAATTATTCATTGATTGCTGTCAGCATTTGATAGTTCCATAATTATCATATTTTTTCATAGTCAGAATTTTTGTTAATAAAATATGGTTACAGCCAATCATGTTACAAAATAGAAAGTTGAAATCATGATAAAATAAAATATTTACTATAATAATGATGGTAGTTACCACATTAATGGCTACAATCTATTAATAAACCAATAAATTGATTGTGACAACCATACCCGAATGCAGCAAGTATAATTTCAAGACGTGATTTATGGTTCCATATAGCATTTAAAATCTAAATTTCCAACAGATATCGAAATACCATTTAAGCCTCATTCAGATAGGACCTTTATATGGGTTGTAGCTCTGAGTTTACACCGATTCTAAGCAAATTCTACAAGGTATGATAACAAAGGTTTAGACAGACACACGAACGGATGAATGGACATTATTAAGAAGACTCATAAGGTGATTCCGATCCGTTTGGTATACCGCTTATTTAAAAGAACTCTCAGGAAGTTATTCCTGCTTTCTTTGGAAATGGGATACAGTAGGGATGAAAATAGGCGAAAAGTGATTGGCTTCACATATGGCAACACTGTAATTAGCCGAGATGATAAACCTAACATTATTTGTTGCTCGCTATCTGATGAAGAGTTGGTGAAACTGTTGAAGCTTCGTAGTTCAAAACCCTGTTATGTTATTTAACTTCGGTGGAGTTAAGTGCTATGAAAACACCGAAGGAGGGCGGTGTAGTATGTACACACAGAAAACAGATTTGTAATCCGGCTGAATTTTTGTAGTTCCATCTATCATCAATTTTAAAAATTTTTAATACTGTTGTAAATACCGCATTTTTTTTTCAAATTTCAAATTTTTATTGTAATATTTGATTGCTTTATCATTTATAGATTATAATATTTTATAAATAGATATTCTGTAAATAGATATTCTTCTAATAGAAACGCGTCCCACAAAGTTTATTTTAAAAATAAAAAAATTTTATGCCGCGAACTGGGCTAGAACCGACTCATTGCTTTTCGGCTAGACTAAATTGTATTAAACTTGAATATATTTCAGGTTTTTAATTTAAATATTTTTGTTTAAAAATAACGTAGTAGCCACAAGAGAAAATTAATTGTGTTTTTTAATTTTTATAAATAAAAAAAAATAATATTTAAAAAATTTTTAAAAATTTCTTAGTGTTTGAACTCAGAAAACCTTTGTCTTGCAAGCTGTGTTTCTACCCATTGCACCACAGACACTTACATCAAGTTGTTGTTTAATTTTGAATATAAATATTTATAGGAATAAAAAGCAAACATATAATACATTTCAAAATTTTGTTATACAAGTAATAACGATTTTGGTTGCTAATCTTAATATTTTATTGTAATTTACAAAATTGCGGAAATTAATGGTTGATTGCATTAATATTGGTAAACAGTATGACATTTTATTAAAATTGATTTAAAAACTAATATTTTTGATAGAGCAATAGTGTTTATTAAAAAATATCTAATATTAGACTTTTGCTGCAAATATTCTGTTTAACCAACAAAATCTTCGATAAATTGTTGATTGTGGGCATGAAAGCTTATGTAGAAGATAATATTTTTTTAATATTGATTAGAAAAACCAATATTTTGAATGGTGTTACATTGTTTCGATTAATTTCATATATTTTCTGTTTATAATTGAATTTAACTATTCTGATGACAAATTTTAAGTACATACAATTAAAAATTTCAAATAACGATACAATTTTGGTAATTGCAATAGAATTCCAATCAATTTATTTTCTGTGTGTATGCGCAACAGAGAACTGCAATATCAAATTTTTTCTTGATTTAATCATACACAAAAATTCTTGTTCACTTTTAATAATTCAACAATTTCACAATTCACTGTAGAATAAAATCAGCATCATGTTACTGAACGCGTAATTGGAATCAGTGTGAATCATCTGTCGTTTATGTTTTATGCAAATGTAATCACTTAACAAAAAGTCAGCGTTGAACATATCAGAAAAAACAACAAACAACGCGTATGAGTTTATTCATAATTAAAACAAAATAGAAACACATTTTATTAGGGGGTGGTTTTGTAGAAAAACATTTTATAAATGTTATATGTGTATTAGGGTGGGTCTAAAATCCGCTTTTTTAGAATTTTTACTAGTAATAAAAATATTCTTATTTGTGAAATATAAATATTTTTTTTGGAAAAAAAATTTAGGTCGATATCTCAGGCTTGCCTAATCCGGAAAAATTTAAATATTGTCTAATTTTTTTTTCATCTATTTTGATTGGAAAATTAGGCAATATTTAATTTTTTCCGGATTAGGCGAGCCTGAGATGTCGACCTAAATTAAAAAAAAAATAAAAATTTTTACAAAGAACAATATTTTTGGTATTCCTAATGAAAATTATAAAAAAACATATTTTAGACCCACCCTAATATACATATAACATTTATGAAATGTTTCTACATAACCACCCCCTTTTTATAGATAAGAAACTATTTTGTTTTAATTATGATTACACTCATACACGTTGTTTGTTGTTTTTTCTGATTTATTCTACATCAAAATAATTATTGTTGGCTCGAATGAACAGAATAAAATCAATGGTTTAACAACGACCGATGATTATAAATCCGTGACAAAACAATTTGCACGTCGTTCGATTGATTTAAAATCATCAACAAATATGTGTGTTGGAGTATATTCAGCGTTTGAACGAAACACATATTTATTCTTGTGTTGATTGCGTATGAACGTTTTGCAATCAGCAAATGCAGTTCTCTGATGCGCAATAGAAAACTCATACATTTTTCTAAATTGATGTTACCGTTGCAGGGGATCGAATACGCAACTTACTGTGTAACAGTCCAATGCGCTAACTATTATACCACCACGCCCACTTTTATTTGGAATTACAAGCACAAATTCATTATATCGTGATACTAAGTGGTTGAAGAGTTGGCAATTTTTTGAAAAAATTTTATAAAAAGTGTAAAAAATAATATTTCTTTATTGATTTTATGCAACATAATGTTGTCTGGGCATGAGTCATAAGATACAAAAGCACACACAATTTTTAAGTCAGGGAAGCATATTGCACGCAAATATTCTGTAATTAGTACTTACTTGTAGAGTATATTGTAGTCGGTCCAAATTAAATTTATCACACATTCCAAAAATATCCACACTAACATATCTTTTGAAAATGATAACGATTTATCTATAAAGAAAAAATAAATAAAAATAATGATTATTAATTTTAAATCAATTACCTAAAATTATCAGTAGTTTAATTTAAATAAATATATAATTAAAGTTTTAAAATGAAAGAAAACGGATGAATTAAACTAATAGGGTGGCCATATTGTCATATAGTCACAAAACAAAATGAATTTTTATTAATTTTCTGCCCTCTACAACATATATGAGTATGTTGTAGAGGGTTAAAAGTTATAATTTCAGCACAAACTCTTCTTCGGAAACTTTGGTAGCCTCGATTCTTCATTTATAAGTTTTTTATTTATTATTATCGCCTTAATAAACCGATAAATTAAAAAGCCTACATTGTTCATTTTTCTTTCCAAATACATGATTGAAATTTTATTGCAAACGAAAATTCGTGCATTAAAGGTTTAAATATATGTACAGCTGCTGTCAAAATAATAGCACCACCAAAATAAATACACTTCATTTGGCAATTCTGTTTTTTTGCATTTTGGTTTTTGTCTGTAGCTTCGCAGTTCCGTTACAAATGGTATGTGTTGACTCTGAGTAAATAATTTTCAGCTAAACTAAAGAGTGTATTTTCAGAAATATGGAGAACAGCATAATAAGTCGTAAAAAGACCTGTCAAAATAATAGCACCAATTTTCTAAGTTATGTTTAAAACCCACGTGAAGCAGAAGTTTTTATTTTCAACAATATACACGCAGAAAAAAAACATGGTTGCAACATGATCACTGCTACTATAATGTGCTTGCTGCAATCGGGTATGGTTGTCACAACCATATTATTGGTTGTCTAACCATCAACATGGTCGCTACCATCATTATTATAGTAAATATTTTACTATTTTATGATTGGCACCTCTTACTTTATATCCTGATTGGCTGTAACCATACTGTGGTAACAAAAATTCTGACTATGAAAAAAATATGATTATAATGCAACCATAATATGATGGCAACAATCAATGAATAATTATACATCAAATAAAACATGACTTTGATATTTACATTCCTAATACGAGTATTGTCTTGTTTTCATAAAACCCAAAATGTCTTAAAAAAACAATCTTATATTGTTTACTAAAACTGGTCAAATATCAGATGGTTAGAAAATACCTTTCATGTGGCATTAAAACATTTCATCAATTAACTTTTTAAGATCCAGTTTATTTTTTTTAAACTTCAGAAGATTTTTTTGAGGGTTTTTTTTCGAAAATTCCTTATACATGTAATATTATTTACAATAATCAGTTCATTGTCAAAAAGATTCTATATAAAGATTTTATATGGATCATATTATGATAATCCAGAAATCATAATACTGTTATGGGGACCATAATGTAATAACACTTTGAGCATACTATGATTACATGCCATTATATTATGATAAATTTAACATCATGTGTTTATTTAGAATCATAATATGGTAATTTTTGGATCATAATATAACTGTAGGGTCCATATTGTGGTAAAAGTATGGATATTTTATTATCATAATATGATAACTATAATATAGTACGACTATGTTTGGCACAATAATAAACCCAAAAATATATGATGCTCTTCGAATATGATTCTCCCAATCATTTTTTTTCTTTGCGTGTATAACGGTCATTAGTAATTTGTGTAAATAATATTCACATTAAAATTTAAAAAATTTTGCATTATATTGTAAACAATGGGTCGTGCTAAGCACTGTACTTTTGAGAAACGTGATCTCATTAAAAAACTAATTTCAGAAGGAAAAACGTACTCCCAAGTAAGAGATATTATTGGCTGTTCAAATAAAATGATAAGAAACGCAATAACCTCAAATTCAAAGCCGAAAAACGTGGAAGGAAAACGGTCACTCCACCTTTAATGGTCAATCGGATAGTATGGCAAATCAAAAAAGCACCGTTTATGTCGGCTGTAGGAGTTAAAAATTAATTAAAACTGCCGGTAAGCACTGAAACCATATGCCGGAGACTAAGAGAACATAACCTCAAAGCTCATAGTCCAAGAAAAGTTCCACTCTTGACAAAGAAGCATCTGGAAAAAAGATTATTATTTGCTAAGAACCACCTTGACTGGTAAATTGAAAAGTGACGCAATATTCTTTGGACTGATGAGTGCAAAATAGTCTTATTCGGTGCTAAGGGTTCTCGATCATATCTAAGAAGACCACCTAACTGTGAATATAACCCAAAATTTACCGCAAAGACAGTCAAGTACGGAGGTTCCAGTATCATAGTGTGGGGATGTTTTTCGTACTATGGAGTTGGACCTATTCACCGTATAAATACCATCATGGATGCATCCGAATACGTCAGAATACTCGAAGAAATTATGCTTCCATATGCATCCGAGGAAATGCCACTAATTTGGGTCATGCAACAAGATATTGACCCAAAACACACCAGTAAAAAAGCTAAAAAATGGTTTCAGGACGACCAAATTACAGTCATGGAGTGGCCTGCTCAGTCGCCAGATTTAAACCCTATTGAAAATTTATTGGCTGATGTAAAAAAGAAAGTATCCAAAATCAATGCGACCAATAACAATGATCTGTGGAGTACAATTGAACAGGTCTGGTATTCCATTCCTATAGAAAGATGTCAGCATTTGGTTAACTTCATGGGGAGACGATGCTCAGCCGTTATTTCGAACAAGGGAAACCCAACTAAAAACTAATGTGTGCCAATATGTAAGTAGATTTAAACAGAAAACTACTCGTATTACAAAAATAAAATAAATTTTTTTATATATACTTTCAGCTAAATATGAGCAGTGCTATTATTTTGACAGACAATTTTTCTACTTTTTAAGAAAAAGTCGATTTTTTTATAATAACATGAACTTAAGTGATCTCTTTTTCTTTTGTAAAATTTTTTACATTTATCAGCCATTTAATTAAAAAAATATTTTAATAGTTTTTTTGAATAAATTTGTTTTTATAACTTTTATAAAATGAGCAATGTAGGTGGTGCTATTATTTTAACAGCAGCTGTATGTACATATATATGTACCTCACTAGAAGCACACAGATAAAAATATACTCAATGTGTGTATAACTGTTAATGTTTATTCTTTTATTAAATATGTTTTTATGAATACGAATTATTGCTATGGTTATAATATTAGTGCTCCTTCTGTACGTCCGTCTGTCTGTCTGTGTGTATTTGGCATTTATTTCATATTTGAAATTCAATTAACATTAATAAAGGATAATGGTTCAATATTATGTTTTTATATTATTTTCCATAAACAACGCGTATGCACTAGGGTGTCCCGTTTATAAAATATATAAAATTGAAGCAGTCACATAATGTGCATTGAACTGCTGTTAAATGAAAAAATAATAAAAAAAAATTGGGAAGCAATCTTAAGTTCCCAACTAGCGATTAAAGTGCATTTTGAAACAAAAAAAGATTCGGATTTTTTTAATAGACCCCAAGATTTGCATAACGACGAGCTCAATATTCAGCGATATATTAAATGTATCTTAGTTGAGTTTATTTCTTCTGTTATAAAATAAGTTGCCTGAAAATTATAGTCTTTGAAGTTTCCCCTTTATAAAGTTTTAAAAGCAAATGTACAATAGAATTATTCCAAAGAAATATCACAATGAAAAGGTAGGTCGAGGTGCAACTTTTAAGACCCTTCTTATTAAAAAGTTCAAAATTTGACACTTTGAAAGGCCATGGTGAACTAAAAAGTTATTATGTCAAAAACTTTGAAGGCTTTTTCCGTAACAAATTTTAGAAAACAAAAATAACATTTTGTGATTTAATTTCACCTAAATCGTCAAGTTAAGTAACTGGTAGAAAACAAAAGATTCCTTCTTAGATTTTGTTTTCCCCATAGTTAGCTCAATAATAGGCATCATTTGAATGCTATTACTTCAACAAGAACATAATTTTTCGAGACTCCCTAACATGAATAAAATGTTAAGTTGTATTTACATACAGTGTCCGACAAAAGTTTTGGCGCAATTGTTGGTATTAAAAGAAATGCAGCACATAGAAAAACTGCAGTGGACCATTCCAACATAAAAAGAGAAAGAAAACAAGCTCTCATTTTGTTAAAATTCTTGTTAAATTGAAAAAATATTCAGCAAATATTAAAGCAAATGCAGTACATAATATTTATTGCCCTGAGTTATTTTATCCAATAATCTAGACTTTGGAATGGACTCCAGCCTAATCTTAAAACAAAAATGTTTTGATTTTTTTTAACAGCACTCATTGATTTATTGTGATTCTTTTTCATATAATGGGACCTTATACTGTGAGCGTCAAAAAAAAGTAAACAGTTCTTACATTTATATAGAAGCTTTTATTACAGTACAATTATTAATAAAAATTAAAATGTTTAATTGCAGTTTAGAAGGCCTATATAATAAGAGTAGAACTACGTATAAAAAGTAGACAAAAAAAACATAAAAAAAAATAATGTACTTAATCTTAATATACTAACGATTTTACGCGTCATAAAAAAGTAAACAGTATTTCGGAGAAAACCTCAAAATTCTGTAAAAAACAGTTATTGATCAAGAGAGCGAATGTTTTAAAAAAAATACGGTTTTATATTGTCTTTGCTAAAAGATAGTGCAATAGTATCAAATTTTAAGTAATGGGTAAGCATACCACCACCGAAACGCGAGAAATCGTTTTAGATTTACATAAAAAAAATAAATCTTTGCGGGAAATTGGAGAAATCGTCGGAAGGCATCATTGCACGATATAAAAAATAATAGATAAATATGTGAAGCATCACACAGTTGAGAATTTACCCCGGCCTGGGCGACCAAAACGGCTTTCTGACACGGAAGTACGAGCAGTAGTACGAGAAGTGAAGGCCAATCCAGTGTCAAGTGCTGTCCAAATATCAAAAAATATAACTGAGACATCAGCCAAACCAGTGAGTGCCAGTACAATTAGAAGAGCACTCCACAAAAATGGTATACATGGCAGAGTGCCACGCAAGAAGCCTTATATATCTAAAGCGAATCAACAGAAGCGCATGGACTTTGCAAAAAAGTACAAAAACAAGGCTTTAGACTTCTGGAAAAACATATTATATACCGATGAAAGCAAATTTGAAATATTTGGAGTAAAAAAGCCTCCAAAAATATGGCGAGCAAAGAATGAGGCATTTCACGAAAAGTGTGTTACAAATACCGTCAAACATGGCGGAGGTTCAGTTATGGTCTGGGGCTGCATGGCAGCATCTGGAGTCGGGAACCTAGTTTTCATTGAGTCTACAATGAATAAAACGGACTATTTAAATATTCTGAGGGACAATGTTACACCAAGTGTTGAAAAATTGGGACTGTCAAGAAACTGGATCTTTCAGCAGGACGGCGATCCCAAACACACATCGAAAATTGTTAGGGAATGGTTGTTGTACCGAACGCCTAAGACTCTTGATCATCCTCCGCAGTTCCCCAGACCTTAACCCTATCGAACATCTGTGGGAGCACCTTGATAGAAAAATCAGACAGAGGACCATTTCCAATAAGAACGACTTAAAGAAGGCTCTAATTGAAGAATGGGACAAGATCTCTCCAGACGTTACGAAAAACCTTGTGGAATCAATGCCAAGAAGATTGAATGCGGTGCTAAAGTCAAATGGAAAACAAACAAAATATTTAAAGTTGATATTAATTTAGTTTCTGTAATTAATTTTTGAATCTATTGAATTCTGTTTACTTTTTTATGACGCGTAAAATCATAAGCATTTTTAAATTAAGTGAATTATTTTTGTTTTTGTTTCGTTTCTGTTTACAGAGTTTACAGAGTTAAACTCTTATTATAAAATCCTTCTAAACTACAATTAAAAATTTTAATTTTTTTTAACAACAATACTTTAATAAAAGCATTTATATAAATGAAATAACTATTTACTTTTTTTGACGCTCACAGTAGTTTCATCAAGGGATTTAGTTAAAATTACTTTAATTTTAGTTAATTATCATATTTTTCTACTGTTTATTACATTTATTTTACTGTAATTTGTATTAATCGTATATGGCCCAAGTGGCCAGTTCCGGTAAGGTAAAAACCTTAGCAGTTGTATATCTAAATTAAGTCAGCTAAAAATAGAACAAATATTTCTTTATGAAAAGAGAGGAAAATATACCGATAACCTGAACGAAATTACCAAAAGAGTTCATTTAAGCCAATACGGGGAAGGTGGATTAGTATCTAAATATGATCCGATTTTTTTTTAAATATGGATACTTGATTCACGATCCTATAAGACATTCACAAATTTCAACCAGATATATATGGTTTTGTGTGTCTAAATATCATTTAAGCCCAACCATAGCGTTTGTGTGGGAGGTAGGTCTGACTTTGGATCAATTGTAAATTAATTCAACAGGAATAGTATGTCGGCTAACATAAACTTATATACCAAATTTGATCCAAATAAATTTATATTTGTGACCAATGTTCTATTTGTGGCCTGTAGATTAAAGTTAATTAAAGGAAATACCTTGAAAATGGGTTTATAAAGGGAGTAGGTCAAAATATGGACCGATTTTCTTTATATTTAAAGATGTATGGTCCCATATAATATTAACTACCCCAAATTTAAACCAGATATTTGGTTTTGTGTTTCTAAATACCATTAATGCCTAATTTAGGAAGGATCTTCCTATGGAAGGTAGAATCTCAATATTTAAATTCAATATAGTTGTCCCTGAGCCAACGTTACATGGACGCTCGGGTGCACATCGTAAAATCGATTCAGAAATTGATTCTTATACTATAAAGTAAGTCTCAGTCTGATATTTGTGGTATTTAGAGATGGGAATCTACCCGGTATTTACCTGATGCATGGGCAAATACCGGGTAAATAAAAGATAAATACCTTTTTGGGAATTTATTTGGGTGTTTATAAAAAGCATTTGGAATCTCGCCAATAAAGACATAGGAGAAATGGATACTTCTCCAAAAATAGTATCGGCTGCGGATGTGGATGCAATCCATTTTGCTAATTCATTTGAGGAAGCACCTTCCACTTCCACTGGTATCACCCATTGTTCGTTTAATTATTTTCAGATTGAAAGTGACGATGAAACATTCAGCGACAGTGGCAGTGATTTTGATTGGTTAATGTAATGTTGCAAAAATAAATATGTATATTAGGGTGGGTCGATTTAGCAATCAATATTTTGGCTTCCTTATCAATCGGCCCACCCTAATATATTTATAATATAGTTATTGCTTTAGGTTCTATTTTCCAACTACTTTGCAAGAATTTTAATTTTTATTACTAAAATTTTGTATAAAATTCATTAAATTTTGCTGCAAAATGATTTTGTTCACCAAATTTTCTACAACATATGTAGTTTATACCCACCTTTTTGGTAAATACCCGGGTATTTATACATTTTTACTCAATTTACTTATTTTACCGAGTATTTACCATTTGGGTATTTACCCTTTGCACATCTCTAGTGGTAGTTACCCTAACTATCAACACTAAAACCCTCCAAATCGTTTATGGACCTTGTGGTGTAATGGTTAGCACGTTAGACTGATACACAGAAGATTGCGGGTTCGATTCCGATTAAATTTTTCGTTTTTACTTTGAACCAACGCTCAGGGGATACCTCTACTAATGCTGTGTACTGCGTTGGCGAAAGGAAGCTAGGAGTAGTGACTGTGGACATTTAACAGGACAGGAAAGACCTCTGCGGGGAGTTTTTTCATGATACGAATAATGCGACCAAAGAACGAATTTCCCTTGTAATGCGTTTAGCGAACCACTGGCCAATCAACAACAAACGGATGTGAGCTGTTAGATAAGCGAGTATTTCGAACACAAACCCGGGCCCCGGGTATGAGTTCACTTATCTCGGCAGAACACCTCTCATGGTAATATTGACAAAAGAGTATAACACAACCCACGATGCTCCAATTGAGCTGGTTACCTCACTATCATTGATAAGCGCCGATGCCCTCCCTTGAACACAATACAGAAGTATGCATAATAAACTTTAAATTCCCTGCTTATATATGGGAGTTGTATTCCATTTTTGGACAAATATAGGTGGTATATTTAAGCAGAAGATGAGATAAAGTGAAATAGTTCTTGCACTGGTTAAGAAAACCCAAACATTTGAATGCTTTTTTCGACATCTGATATCACATGCCCACAATATCATGAGAATCCAATTCCTTAATATCGACACCTTCCATTTCTACAGCTAGTATTGGTGAACCCGCGGCCCGGCTATGGGAAAAGAACTTTAAAATCGACACCATTCACGCGACCCCACTCAGAGATTGTCGAATCATCCAAATTGAATGTGATATTCATATTTTTCCCAACTCCAATGGACTTAGCAGATGTTGTTTTCATCTGCGAAAGATTAGATAGGATTTGAAGTTTGACCCAAAAGGTCATTTATAAAGATAAGAAAAATTGAGGGATAAAGAATATGTATGAGTTTTCTATCCTTCATAGATGTCGCAACGTCTTCCATCGGTGTTACAAATTGCACTTCACAGGGTTTTAATCCAAAAAGCTTTCATAATTTCGCCAACTCTTCATTAATTAGCGGGGAACAACTGTGTTGAAAGCAACACATTAAATAGTAGAAAGAATTTCCTGAGTGTTGTTTCTCTTTCAAACAAAAAAAAAATATTTTTAAAAGCCAAAGATTGACACGGCCGAACCCATTGGACTGTAAACATTAAAATATATTTTGTCGTGAACAAGTATAATTTAGGCAGAGCTCACCGATTTTATATTTGCCCAGAAATGTAATTAAAATATATTTTAGATGACATTTTAAACACATTATGACCAGACGAAAAAATTTTCACTTTTTTGTTGATACTATTTTTTAATAAATTTTTTAATAAATTTTTTATTATTTTTATAAATTTTTCATTGTTTTAATTAATTATTTTTACAAAATTTATAAACGACATTCTTTAAAATCCCAACAAAACCACACATTACCAAATAATGGGTAAAGTAATGTATAGCCATAGGGGATTACTTTACACCTTACTTCATTGATGAATTTTATAGGTGATGAGCCTCAAAGTAATGTATATACCTATTACTTTAGAGGTGATAATGTAAGGGGTTACTTATATGGTTATAAGAATGGAAAAAGTAATGTGTCTAAAAATAGATTTTTAAAAAAGAGGAGTTTTTATTTAAAAAAAATTATTACAAATATTTTATTTAAAATATTTTATTTAAAATATTTGTAATTAAAAATAATGTGGTCAAGATGGGAATCGAACCAGATATCTGGTTGCTAGCCAAGAACTCTACCCACTGAGATTGCTTTAAACTTAAATGAATTGTTGCGCTTCGTTTTTTCGCTAGTGTTGTCAAAACAAACATACATTACCCTTTTGCTTACAAAAAAACATAAAGTAATGTATCTAAAAGTAGATTTTCAAAAATATTTCAATTATTACTTTACAATTATAAATCATATATTACGTAATCAATAATGAGTAACTTATTACTTTATGCTTGCAAATAATGAAAAAGGTAACGAGCTCTCATTACAAGGTAACACATGAAAATATCGCACCCATTACCAAGGTTTTGCTGGGATATAAACAAATCATTATACTTATGATAATTTCATATCTTAAAGAATTTATTTCATTAAGGCAATGAAAACCCCATAAAAAAAGGCATGAAAAAACTATACATTTTAAATATTAATGAAACTATCGCATCAAAATAATGAATTGAATCATGACTTGTATGAAACTTATATAGTTTTTATGTCACACACCAAATGAAGATTTCAATGATCCCTTGCATTAACTTTGATTTAATGAAATAAGTTTTATTGATTAAATATACCCGTTCTTTGGGTTTATTCCAATGAAAAAATTAATGTTATTAGCAAACAAATTTACTAATGCAAAGTCACAAAATTCTTTCAGTGTAACATTTGAAAAGAATGTTATGAAAACTTAATATTTGCAATAACAATTATAGAAATTAATGTTTTTCTGACGGATTAAAGTCAAAAACACCAAATTATCACAAATTTAACTTTTAATCAATATTGATGTGTCAAAACTTTTGTCGGCCACTGTATCAAATAGCAGCTATATGTAGATTTTTAAACCAAATTTGGTTTGAGCGAATAAATGTTCTATCGAGGAGGAAAACGGACTTTTAATGATATTTAATCCTTAATTAAAATGCTTGTTAATGGTAGTGTATATTTTATTTTATATGTTTTGTCGTTTGTTTTTAATGAAGTGGAGTTTATAATAAAAATAAATAAATATGTGCACTGAAATAATGCAAAAATGTGTAAATGGAAATTGAAATAAAGGCTTTTAGTCAATACAATAGAAAAGATTTTATTAAGTATTTTCAATAAATATTAAGTATTTTTAATAAAGCTTGGTCCTATAAAAAAGTTTTTTTTTTTAATTAAAATTAAGAATTTAGTTTTAAAATTCCACAATTTTTTTAAATTAAATTGTTGAATATTAAAAATTTACCATTTTCTAACACTTACTGATAAATTCATCAACAATTTCGAATTTAAGGTCAAATCTTACACCTATAGTGTTAATTTGTTTTCTTTATTTTGCGAAACCGGCAATTTAATGATTAACTATTTATAATAATTTCACACATATTAATAAATATTATAAATTTTATAAAAATTTAAATAATTTGTCATTATTTATGTTTAAAAGAAAAAGGTGAATGAATAATATAAAAAAAATCCAGTTTTATTTACAAAAATAAACAAAAATATTGCAGATATTGCTGATACATGGAGATTTTAATATAAGTTAACACATTTGAAAAGATACTCATGATAATAGTTATGATTGGCACACACTAAAAAGTCACAACTAAAGTTGAAAGATAAATAAAAAAAAAACAAAGGCAATATAATGAAATTAAAGAAAACGTTCAAACAAAACTAAAAACAACAAAATGCCAATAAATAGTTTATTACACTGCATTGATTGATTAAAGATCTATTAAGGGTATTCACTTGAAAGTAAAGAGTAATTAAAGTAAAATCCATTAATATTGGACACCTCCCTTTAAATAGACAGCTTTTATATAACGATGATCAAAAATTAAAATTTTAACAATTTAATGAACGATTTTTAATGTTTGGGAGGTATTTGGGACTAAAATTCGAAATATTTAACATGATGTTGCTCCCAAAAGGGTTAAAACTTTAAAACTGTCTTAATACGGGGGCGGATCAATAAGTCCGTGACTTTTCGAACTTCCCTCGTGGTTATATAAAATGCAACACTGCTCCCATCAAGTACCACCTGTTAAGGGACTACTGTCAAATTTTGAGCAAGTTCCGTTATTTACTTTGCGTTTAACAGCTATTTAAACATACAACATCGAGAATTTTATTAAAAATGGGAAAAAGTGAATTTCGAGTGTCAGTAAACATTATTTTTTGCGAAAAAAAAACGTCAAACAAACCAAGGAAAAGCTTGATAAATACTATGGAGACTCTGCACCAACGATTTCAACGGTAAAAAAACAATCAGCAATCTCACGCACTTTTACTCTTCGATCGGCCATTACCATATCGTGGATTTTTTCGACATTTTCGGGTGTATTGGCCTCAGAACGTTCAGCGTCATTTGTATTTGTTGTGGTCGCACAAGTACAAATGATATGGTGTTGACCGATCGAAGAAACCTGTCTGCAAGATGGGTGCCGCGTTTGCTCTCAATTGACCATAATGTATGGGTGCACACGTGTGTAGTCTCAATGGCAAAATTCCATCATTTAGGCTACGAATTGGTACCTCATCTGCCATATTCTCCGGATTTAGCCCCCAGTGACTATTTCCTATTTCAAAACCTAATGAAATGGCTCGGTGGAAAGAGATTTAGCTTCAACGATGAAATTATTGATCAAACAAATGTCTATTTTATGAAAATCGAAAAATCATATTTTTTGGAAGGGATTTAAAAATTGAAGAAACGTTGGACTAAGTGTATTGAAAGGAGATTATGTTGAAAAATAATTTTATTTTTTTTTTTTGCAAAAAAAACTGTGTTTCATTCAAAAAGTCACGGACTTATTGATCCGCCCTCGTATATAATTATATTCAATTTAATATTATTGAATATTAGCTGCAATATCTAGTTGATGTTATTTGATCCAAAAAATGCAGCAGTATATTTGGGAATTTAGTAAGATCTAAACTGATCCGAAAACTGGCAGATCAAATTAGATCCAGCAACATTGGTACAATATTGTAAATAAATTAAAAGTACTGTCCATCGTTGCTGATTGCAAAACGTTCATACGCAATCAACACAAGAATAAATTGTGTTTGCGTTCAAACGCTGAATATACTCCAACACACATATTTGTTGATGATTTTAAATCAATCAAACGATGTGCAAATTGTTTTGTCACTGGTTTATAATCATCGGTCGTTGTTAAACCATTGTTTTATTCTGTTCATTCAAACCAACAATAGTTATTTTGATGTAGAATAAATCAGAAAAAACAACAAATAACGTGTATGAGTGTAATCATAATTAAAACAAAATAGTTTCTTATCTATAAAAAGGGGGTGGTTTTGTAAAAAAACATATTTCATAAACGTATATTAGAGTGGGTCTAAAATATGTTTTTTTTATAATTTTCATTAGGAATACCAAAAATATTGTTCTTTGTGAAAAATTTTTTTATTTTAATTTAGGTCGACATCTCAGGCTCGCCCAATCCGGTTAAAGTTAAATATTGCCTAATTTTCCAATCAAAATAGATGAAAAAAAAAATTAGACAATATTTAAATTTTTCCAGATTAGGCAAGCCTGAGATATCGACCTAAATTTTTTTTCCAAAAAAATATTTATATTTCACAAATAAGAATATTTTTATTACTAATAAAAATTCTAAAAAAGCGGATTTTAGACCCACCCTAATATACATAAAACATTTATAAAATGTTTTTCTACAAAACCACCCCCTTGTGAAATGCGTTTCTATTTTGTTTTAATTATGAATAAACTCATACGCGTTGTTTGTTGTTTTTTCTGATATATTCAACGCTGACTTTTTGTTAAGTGATTACATTTGCATAAAACATAAACGACATATGATTCACACTGATTCCAATTACGCGTTCAGTAACATGATGCTGATTTTATTCTACAGTGAATTTTGTTGAATTATTAAAAGTGAACAAGAATTTTTGTGTATGATTAAATCAAGAAAAAAGTTGATTTTGCAGTTCTCTGATCCTGTTCTAAAGTGAAACGTATTCCAGTGAGAGCATTCTGCATCCATCGAATCAAATGGTCGGAGCATGATCTGTACTATAAGGCGCGTGAGGCAAAACTTTCCAAAGACTATTTTATAAATAGTTTTGAACCGGTCTTGCAGTATGTGGCCGAGTGTTGTCATGATGGAATATTATGGCATCATGTCTGGTCACATATTTCAGTAATTTCTCGGCCAATGCTCGCCTTAAACGATTCAATTGCATGTCCACTATGTGTACAGGATATAATGAGATTGTACTAATGTTTGAAAACAATTATTGGACGCTCTTTCTATTTGAAGTAAGTTGATCAACTCATAATCACTTCGATATATTCTTCTTCCCACACTACAGATCGCAGATATTTTGATGAAATGTGGTAAACTGAATTATATCGGCCCAAGGACGAATAGATTTTGGTTAGAATGGGCCCATGTTTAGACTATATAAGTGTCACACAAAACATGGATATTTTGCTTGTTCATGCAGAAAACAGATTAGCACGATTCTGTTGCCAATCGAATGCTACAGTTGCAGCAACCGAATTTTTTGGTTGTGACTACCGAATTGTTATTGAAGCAATGGAAATACTGTTGTCACAGTCAAATTACTTATGCCTCAATTGGTTTTCTGTTGTCACAACCAAAAAATTCGGTTATTTATTTATTTATTTATATATATATTTATTTATTTATTTATTTCAGTCTATGGTCTTTTGTGCTGCCTAGAGCTTTCCAAAAGGTCCAAGCTACCGATAAAGCTAAGAATCTCACCGGGTGAAATATTCCAAAAGTTGGAAGGCGCGACGAGACGGTCACCCAGAAACCTGAGTCCCCTAACACAAAGCCTGGGACATTCGCAGAGAACATGCTACAACGTTTCCGATTTCAATTCGCAAACTCAACAAATATTTGTGTCTGAATAACACTTCTTGTACTTATTGTACCGTTCGTACCTAAGATCGCAGTGCCCAGTAAAGTACCCTTTCAAGGTCCTTAAGTCCTTTCTACCAAGGGCTAGTAGTCGCTCCGATACCCACTGGACAGATAAATAAATCTGTTGGCCTGGCGTTGCCATGAAAATTTTTTTAATAGTCAGAAAATTCCGACTCTCTCCATAACCCCTCCCTCCCTCCAATGTAGACCATGATGGACATCCCATAGAAAGGTTCTGGATGGATAAAGAGCCGACGGGCCCCACAGATGGCCAGACAGTCCGCCCTTTCATTGACCTCATGCCTTTCATGGCCAGGAATCCATCCCAGGGTGAGAGAGTTGCTCCTACCAAGTCGACCGAGAGCCTGAATGTACTCCATCACCAGTCCAGAAGACACCTCGTAGGTCATAAGAGCCCTGAGTGCCGCTTGACTGTCAGAAATAATGTAGATACACAATCTAACTGTACGCTTCCGCAGGCACTCCCGCGCACAAGCACATATGGCAAAGATTTCAGCTTGAAAAATTAAAAAAGGAGCATCCGTAGGCGTAGACAAATTGGCCCTCCTTCTGCTTATAAATGGTAGCAGTAAAGTCTTTGATAGGTTGATGGATACACCCTTTTCCTGACACCATGAAAGAGTAAAGTTTAGAGCTCTGAAATTGTCCGGTCATCCTATCCGACAACAGAGATGAAAAGATTATTGGCGTAGTCATGGGTTCTGAGGCACAGGTCGTTTTGGTTAGAGTTGGTTCATATTTAGACCGTCAACTGAATTTCTTGCCTATCGAAGGGTTCGGTTAGAGCACACCGATACATTTTTTTTAATTGTTTTTACGAATTTAGAGTAAAACAATGAAACAAATTAATTTTAATCTAATAAAATTTCGTACCAAACACTCGTTAGATTTAACCCAGATTGGTGTAGGGCAATATAATATTCTTATGAAAATTCGGCTCATTAATTTCCATTTACCCGTGGAAACAGAAATCCCTATTTGGCAGCCCTAAAGTGTAACGGATGGTCCAAATACAATTATCTATTTAAAAATTAAATAAAATGAACTTAATTTATTGTGGTATATTATGGTTTTATTAGAAATAACAAATATTCCTATTATATATGGAACACGATTTCATTCTGACATTGTTGAAGGCTTCTGGTTTCATCTCACGAATGGCTCGGGGCATATTAGCTTTAACGGCACCACACAACAAGAAAAAGCCTAAATCGCAGCTCCGAAACGGCCAATTGACGTAGCCAAGACAGCTGATAACACTATTACTAAACATATTGCGCAAAAGATGGATTGTTTGATAAGCTGTGTTGCAAAATGCGCCGCCCTGCTGAAATCAAAGATTATCAAAGTTCATATTTTATCCATTTCAGTCCATTAAAAGTTGTAATCATGACTATATTGCACTCGCCGTTAACTAAAATGGCGTTTCTAGCAGCATTTTTGAAAGAAATGTACATCAAACTGTCCTATCTGTCGATGCATTGCCTTATCGACCATGACGTGCGGGGTGTCCAATTCCCAAAATTAAGAAGATTTTTTAGCCAAATTCGATGTCCGATTGAAGCTTCTGTAAGGAAGAAACTGAAAAGCCGTAACGAAGTAGATGGAGAAATTCACACTCTCGGCAACAGCTGCCATATTCTTATCGGGGACTATGAATGTTGTCCACTAGCAAGCCAGTCTCACGAAGTTTTTGCACAAACTTGTGTACAGCACCACCCACCGCGCGTGCTTCATTTCGGTAAAAAATTCTTTTCAAAAAAAGACACAGTTTGGGCAAGATAGCACTCATTTTGTAAATAAGTTTGCAATATTTCCCAACAATGTTTAAATCAATATTTCAAATAGAAAAATCGATTACCCATGTAAAAATCAAAATATATATGAACATGCATGATCATACATGGGCTTGTATATGATCATATATGGGTATACATGGTCATATATGTCAATGTATAATTCAATAAATTACCATACATGATCTCATATATGATCGTATATCTTAGGATCCGAAATTTGGGGGTATATGGTCATATATTTTTATATATGAGTATACATGAATAATATATGCGCATATATGAGCGTATATGATTATATATAACCATATACGGCCATATACCCTCGAATTTCGGATCCGAAGATATATGGTCTTATATTAGATCATGTATGGTCATATATTGAACCATGCATTAAAATATATAGCCGTGTATGCTCATACATAATCATATACAAGTTCATGTATGGGCATGTATGTTCATATATAATTTTGATTTGTATATGGGTAGTGTAAAAATAACAATTAATTTAAAAAGATACCTGTATTTAGACCGACCTGTATATCAATTCAGTTTGGCAACTCTTCGACAAGTTCAACCTACCACACAATTCTAGATAAGTCTGGGCAAAAAAAAAACCATCATGTTCTCGATATTTCTAGTAGACATTTCTACTAGACGATTAATTTAATTAATTCTGTAATTGGCTTAAAGTGTAGTAAATAAAGTTTCTTTGTAAAATTGTGTAAATAAACAGGTGCTATAAAAATTTCAACGATTTTACTTTTTGAGCTTAAGATCTTCGTTTTTTTTTTTATAAAAAAATTAATTATAATAATTCATTTCGTCACCACATTGGGTGATTTCTTTCGGGGAAATTTTTTTGTATAAAAAAAAAATCTTTAGCTTATTTTAAACTGAGTTTACTTTTTAAATTAAGGATTTTAAAAGATAAAATCGTAACAGTATAGTCGGCATGACAAACTTTAACAACTTAAGTGAATGCCCATATTATTTAAACCTGGATTTAAAGGTGCTGATGGTGCTAAAACAAATCGTTAAGTTGTTTGATTGTACAGTAAGTAATAACTGAGTCATTTTATACATTTGGCGGGGAAAACAAGTTATATTGTTTATATTGTAACAAAATGCCACTAATAAAATTCAAAGAATATGGTATTTAAAAAGAAACAAATCTATATTGGCCGTATTGATTGAATATTTTATATAAATAAATATATATAAATAAATATATATAAAAAACAAGAATTTGTTTATAATTGTTGGCGAAAAAGGTGGTTTTCATTCGCCTTTAAAAAAATGCATAAATAAATAAAATAAAAATATATATAAAAATAAAACTGGTTTGAAAATATGTAAAGAAAAGTGAATTTTTGCTAAAAAAAAAAGAAACAACTTTGAAATAAGAAATAATAAAAATATAAAACTAAAAGTATAAAAATCTCAACAGATTTTGTTAAAAAAAAACCGGCTTAAATATGAATTTTTAAGAAAAGCTAAAAAATAATTTTTTAATGCATATAAAATTTTGGTGAATTTTTAAGAATTTTTAATTAAAGTATAAATCGTTATTTTCAGGAAGAGTTTGTAATAAACTTGACTTTTCTTTTGATTTAATATGTTAAAGTCTTGTTTAACCAGCGCTCTCCATAATCTATATACGTTACCTATTGAATTTACACAAAAATGTTGTTGACTTTTTTTTGTTTGTGTTTTTTAAATGAGCATAAAAACGCTAAAATTCCAAACATGCGGTTTAGTTCCTCAAAGTAAATTCAACTAGTCAGACAAAAACCTGATACCAAAGTGGCTACACGTTGTTGAGTTTAAATACAAAAAAAAATATATATTAAAACGAGAAAAATTATAAAAGATTTTAAAAGCGATTAACATAAAACGACATAACGATTAAAAGAAAAAGATTTACAAATACGGAACAAATATTTAAGAAAAAATATTAATTAAATTAGTGGATAATATTTATACAAAAAAAAGTATTTATTACCAAATTGGAATTTTAACGAAATAATATCAAATATTAAAAGTGAAAAAAAAAAATTAAAAACGACCTTATTTTTTAATAAGAAGAGTATACAAATCAATAAAAATTAAAGAAATATTGGAAAAATACAAAAAAAAAATTAAACACAATTTTTTTTTATTTAAATACAAAAATTGTTATTTTTAATATAAAAATTAATATTTTAAATACCAAAAGTTTTAAATTTAATATATAAAAAAAAATATTTTCAAAATGTATTGGTTTTTGCTGATATTTATTTTAAAAGTGTTGGCACTAATTCACGGTGCTCCCATTGATGTAGTGGAGCATATAGACGATTTGCCGGCAGGTACCAATATTTTGGAGAGTAGCATACATCAAGGATTTGTGGTAACAGAACGTGGTAACAATATAGTAAAATCAGCTGTGAATTTGAAAGAAGATGAAGATAAAATTGAAAATTCTTTTACAACAGTTGAAAGTTTAAATACAAATTTTTCGGACAATTCTCAAAATTTTAATTTCAATGAAACAACTTTAAGTCCAGTAAATGAAAAACAAACATCGGCACAAATTTTAAAATTAAACCAAACATTAGAAGCTTTAGATTCAACATTAACCCAATCTCTGGAGGGCTTAAAATCTGTGAACAATTTAGGTTTGCATAAAATTTCAGAAGATTCCCAAAATTCAAATATCAATGACAACGTTGACTCAACTACAATTTTAGTAAGAGTAGATGAAACGCGAGAGGAATTTTTAAAGCATAGAATGACACCTGTATTAAACACTTTGGAAACTATAAAATCAGGAGTAAAACAATCTGTCGATGCCTTCACTGAGGGTTTAAAATCCTTAGAAAATTTTAGTCTCCATCAAAACTCAGCAGAAAATGAAAATGTCGAAGCAATAACTTTGCCAAGTCTGGATCAAAGCCCTGAAGTGACAGAGCAATCAAATCAAAGCTCAGACACTTTAAATTCAGCAGTGAAACAATCTGTAGAAACATTTACAGAAGGATTTAAGTCTTTGGAAAATTTTACTTTCAATAAAAACTCGCAAGATTCAGAGAATTTTAATATCAATGAACATGTAGAAACAGCAGAAAAATCGTCAGTGAATCTGGATCAAACCTCTGAAGAAAGTGGGGAATCAAAAACATTCGAAACTATTAATTCAGCCATACAGAAATATGTTGATACTTTTAATAAAGGCTTAAAATCTTTGGAAAATTTTAGTCTCCATCAAAACTCAGCAGATTTTCAAAACCAAACCGTCAGTGAAAATGTCGAAGCAACAACTTTGCCGAATCTGGATAAAATCTCTGAAGGAACGCAGGAATCAAACCAAATATCAGACACTATAAATTCGGCTGCGAAACAATCTGTCGATGCATTAACGAAAGGATTTAAATCTTTAGAAAATTTCAGTTTTAATAAAAACACACAAGATTCAGAAAATTCGAATACCAATGAAAATGTAGAAACAGCAGGAAAATCGTCGGTGAATCTGAATCAAATCTCTGAAGAAAGTGAGAAATCAAAAACATTAGAAACTATTAACTCAGCGGTAAAGCAATCTGTCGACCCATTAACAGAAGGATTTAAGTCTCTAGAAATTTTCAGTTTCAATAAAAATTCACAAGATTCAGAAAATGTGGAAACAGCAGCAAAATCGTCGGTTAATCTGGATCTAACCTCTGAAGAGAGTGAGGATTTAAAAACATTAAAAACTATTAATTCAGCGGTACAGCAATCTGTGGACCCAATAACGGAAGGATTTAAATCTTTAGAAAATTTCAGTATCAATAAAAACTTAAAAGATTCAGAAAATTCGATTACCAATGAAAATGTAGAAACAGCTGGAAAATCTTCAGTGAATCTGGATCAAACTTCCGAAGAGAGTGAGGATTTAAAAACATTAGAAACTATTAACTCAGCAGTACAGCAATCTGTGGACCCATTAACGGAAGGATTTAAGTCTTTAGAAAATTTCAGTTTCAATAAAAACTCACAAGATTTAGAAAATGTGGAAACAGCAGCAAAATCTTCAGTGAATCTGGATCAAACCTCAGAGGAAAATGCGGAATCAAAACCATTAGAAACTGTAAATTCTTCAGTAAAACATATTGACGAGACCTATAAAGAAGGCTTAAAATCTTTAGAAAATTTTAGTTTCCATCAAAACTCAGCCGATACGCAAAACTTGAACATCAATGAAAATGTTGAAACAACAACTTTAGAAAATCTGTATCAAACCGCTGAAGCGAATGAGCACCCAAAAATATTAGAAAATAAAAATTCAGCCGTACAGCAATCTATCGAAACATTTACAGAAGACTTTAAGTCAGCAGAAAATTTAAATTTCAATACAAACTCACAAGATTCAGCAACAACAGAATCTTTAGTGAATCTGGAACAGATACCAGAAGATAAATTGGACTCAAAGCTTGCAGAAAAAATATCAGAGTCAAAACAAATAATAGACTCTATAAATTCAGCAGTAAAAGAATCTGTTGATACTTTGAATGAAGACTTAAAGTCTTTGGAAAATTTTAAATTTCAACAAAATTCAACTGTTTCCCAAAACTTCAATGTCAATGAAAATGTCGAAACAACAACAACTTTAGTAAATCCGTATGAAGAAAGTTTAGAATCAGAAGGGACATCAGAAATAAAGCAATCAGTCGACACACTCAATGAAGAATACAAAGGTGTCACTTACGGTATCAATCAAAATTCAGAAGATTCTCAAAATATTAAAGAAATAATTGAATATAGTGCAGCGAATCGGAATCTAAATCGTGAACAGGAGACTGCGGATTTAAAAACACTAGAAACTATAAATTCAGCAGTAAAACAATATGTCGAAACGTTTAATGAAGAATATGATGCCTTAAAAAATTTTAGTTCAGAAGATTCTCAAAATTTGGAAAAAGTTCCACAAGAAATTTTTTCTGACTCGGCAGCTAAAGGATTACAAAATTATGATAATTTAAATACAAATTCCGTATCTTCTCGAAATTTGAATACTAATATTAAATTAATAAACGATTTAGGAACTGTGGATCAAAACCCTGAAGAAACTTTTAAGCATAAGGAAGATTTTAAGGAAACTTTAGGAGCTATAAATTCAGAATTTAATCAATCTGCGGTCAACTTTAACGAAGGCATGAATATTGAGAATTCAAAAACCTCCGAGAATACTACTATAGATCCGAAATCTTTTTCCGAAGATATAGAAGTGGCTAAAATAGAAGAAGTTTTTATAACAACTCAAAATCCAATTGTGAATTCAAATCAAATCCCTGTAAATGTTAAGGAATATTATGCAAAACAAAATGAGGTACCACAACAAAACGCAGACAACAATTCGGGAATAAACCAAGAAGAAGTTAAATTTGAAAATATTTTAGATACCACTGAAACTCTTACGGCAAACTTAAATGATAATACTGAACAAACTTTACAAGAAAGTTTGGACCAAACTTCGGCATTAAACTTAGCAACAGACCTCCTTAATAATGGAGTTATATATATGAAAAATTCTCCAAATTTAGAAAACTCTACAACAAGAGCCACAAAAGATTCTTCTTTGAGTGAAACTTTGGATAAAACTTTAGAAGATCCAAAACTTTCTAATGATGATACTAGCAAGAATATAGAAGAAACTAGAAAACTAAGTGAACATTTTGATCATATTTTTGAGAATTCTCAGAAAACTGCTAAAGAACTTGTTAAAGAAGAAGAAGAAAACGATAAAATGGAAAATATTTTTATAACCTCTAAAAATCCAACTGAGATTTTAAACAATAACTTCACTGAAATTTCAAGAGATTCAAAACACACAAATACCGTTAGTAGTGAAGAAGTAATCGAACCCGAGGTAGGACAAGATATTTTACAAATTGCCGCCAAGTTAATAGATGAAGAAGATAAAATAATTGATTTGAATGCCAACTCTGAAATTAAAATATCTGAAGAGCAGCCTAATAAACAAATTTTAAATAATAAATCTAAAAATGTTAAAACTGATATCGAAAAGTTGCAAGTAACTACAGAATCGCAACACAATGAAGGCGTCGAACAAAATTATGGAATAATTTCAGCTATTGATAATTCTCAATATAAGAAAAATGGAACTGGGGAAAACATGCAGCCTTTGATTGAAATAAAGGCTAAAAATTTAGAAGGGGAACAATTAATTGAAAGCCCATATGAAATGGTAACAGAATTCCCCACAATATTATCGGAACAAACGACAAATTTAGAGGCAACCATTAAGGAGTTAATTAAAGAAACTTTAACATTTGCAGACAAATCAATTGACTTAGATCAATCTACATCCAATCCAAAAGATACCAAAGAATCTCAAGAAGAAAAGGAAGTATCTTTAACACAATACAATAAACCAACGGAATTGTCCACAACAGAAACTAAAACAGAAGATTCTACAATATTTAAAACTGAAATTCAAACAAAAGACTCATTATTATCAGAAACTAATACAGAAATTAATTCAAATTCACCACAAAACAATAAACAAATGGATTTAACAACATTTGCAACATCATCTCAACCAGACACAAATCAATTTATTAACACCAATCCCTCCATGAACACAGAAGAAACAACCTACAATGTACCCTCAAAATTTGAGCTCGAATTAAATATGGCTGTTAAATCTTTAGAAGCCACAACGCATCAACATTTTGAACAATTTCAACAAAATTTACAAAAAGCATATAAATCTTTTACCCAATGGGAGGCAGAACATATGAACCAGGAAGAAACTACTACTAATAATATAATGTTAACAACACCATCATCTCAAGGCGATACAACAGAATCCACAGAAGAAACTGTTGTACCACCATCACATAGAGAAATTAAAGAATCTACCACTACCATAAAACCTATAGAGGACATTTCATCCGAAACTAACAACAACGATAGAGAAGAAATTCCTAATTTAGGTGTAATAAATGAAAATTTTATAGATAAGTATCAGGAAAATTTTCAAGAAGTCCTTACTACAATGGCAGCTATAACACAAAATCACGAAGAATCTTTAACATCTGCTCCATTGATAATATCAAATAATGAAAATATTCCCGAAACTACTATGACTCCAATTATTTTAACTACCATGACAACACTTGCAGAGGAAGATAAAAGCAGCCAAAGAGAATTTTCACAACTACGTGTTTTAGAGGCTGCAGCTTCGACTGAGTCAACTACTTTGAGAAATGCTATAAGTGAAGATCATGCGACTGATGAGGCAAATGATCATCATGTAACTACCATAGAAACTCAAAATACCACTACAGAAAGTAAGTTTTAATTTTAAGACTTTATATTACCACAATGAAGATTTCAAAACCTTGATCGAGTGTTTCCTATGAAAAAAAAAAGATCTATCAAAAACCTGTCCAATTTTTTAGGGAAGCTTTTCACTAGAGATGTCACGAATATTCGGCCACTATTGGGTGTTCTTAATTTCACCTACCATTCCACTTTGAGTGGGACTATCCCACTTTTTAAAGTCTCATTCTGCCATAGATTTGTATGCCTCTTTCTAAACGAAACTCTGACTTTTTAAAGTCGACCCACGCAGATAAAAAACATATTTGCAACATGATCACTGCTACTATATTATGCTTTCTGCATTCGGATATGGTTGTCAAAGTAAAGTTATTGGTTTTCAAATTGGTTCTAACCATCAATATGGTCGCTACCATTATTATTTAAATAAATATTTTATTATTTCATGATTGACACTTTCAATTTTTTAACATGATTTAGCTGTAACCATATTATGGTAACAAAAATTCTGACTATAAAAAAATATATGATAATTATTGAACTACAAAATTCTGACAACAATCAATGAGTATTTATAAATCAAATAAAACATGAATTTGACATTTACAGTCATAATACAGTCTTGTTTTCATAAACAAGAAAAATTAGTTTAACTAATCAATTCATTGTCGAAAAAATTCTTTGTCAAAAAGATTCTCTATAAAGACTTAATTCTTTTTAATAAAAACAATACCTTTTTAAAATATATTTACTTCACTCCTAACGATTTTCCTGCGGAAAAAGTACACAGAATATTTATAAATTAATTCTTTATAAGAAAAAGTTTGTATGTAGAACCCAAGAGTTGTTTGGTACGAAAAAGTTTCATATAAAGGGTGTCCCAAGAAGAACGCAATTTTTAAATTTTAAATAAAACACAGATATTAAAAAAAAAATCGTGAAACTTTATTATATCGTAAAGTAGACAGAATGAGGTTATGTATGGAACAATATATCGTGCAGATGGCCGCCGCGGCTTTGCTGGCATTCACGCGATCTTTAAATGAAATTTTCAATAACCGTTTTGCATGAATGCTGCGGTATTTCATTAGTGCAGCGTCCAATTTCCTCTTTTATTCGCGTAAACCATCGAGTTCAAAAAACCCCAAAGAACAAAATCTAATGGTGTTAAATCGCACGATCTAGGCGGCCAATTCTGATCTCCAAAACGCGAAATAACACGACCGGGAAATGACTGATGCAGCAATTGAATTGTTTCTCTGGCTGTATGACATGTGGCGCCGTCTTGTTGGAACCACATGCCCTCCACATTCATTTCTTCAATTCTAGGCAAAAAAAACTGGTTATCATTTCACGATACCGAACACCATTGACTGTTTGCGCTTGACCTGCCTCATTTTCATAAAAAAAAGGTCCAATGATTCCTCCAGCCCAAAAACCACACCACACAGTGACACGTTGAGGATGCATTTGCTTCTCGTGAATCACTCGAGGATTTTCCTCACCCCAAATGCGACAATTCTGCCTATTGACGAAGCCATCAAGATGAAAACGGGCCTCGTCACTGAAGATGATTTTATCGGCAAAATCAGCATTTTCATGTTGTCTCTCCAATACCGAATTAACGAACTCCATTCGCTGTCCATGGTCAGCTGGCTTCAGTTCCTGAGTCAATTGAACTTTGTATGCATGAAGATGCAAATTTTTCGTCAAAATTCGCTGCAAAGTGGATTCGGAGACACCAATTTGCTGATGGATGGAGTTTGAGCGACATCATCACGTACAGCTGCGACATTTTCGGTTGATCGACCTGGTCGATGGCGCGTTGTTGTCTTTACATCACTAACAGACCCAGTTTCGGCAAATTTATCCATTAATCTCTTTACAGTTGACTCTTTTGCAGCATTATTGTGACCCCAAATTGATCGCAATTTGCGAACTGTAGCCGCAAAACTTTCACCATTTTGGTAAAACAATTTCACAATGAGAATGCGTTGTTCATTCGTGTAGCGCTCCATTTTTACTAACCTCGTACCTTCTACTAGCAAACAATAACAATTGTTCAAATGTCAAACAATGACACTTCGAATGTTGACAGATTTAAAAATTGCGTTCTTTTTAGAAATTTTTTTAGAAATTTTTCTGAGAGAAATATTTTTAGATTCCATGTTATAGACTTTTCCTTAAAATAAAATTCTCAGATTCTACAAACTCTTTCATACATAAAAATGTATATATTCTTAAAAAAGGCATTTCATTTATTAAAAAAAATATTCTTAGATTCTGAAGACTTTTTATCATGAAAATTACTTACGAGTTTCTAGTAGAAAAATAAAAAATTAAATATTAAGGACTTTAAAAAAAAAAAACTTCAAACAAAGTCTTAAATACTAAGGACTTTTGAAAAAAAAAAATCAAATCATAGATTCTATGGATTTTTTTGAATACAAAAATTCTGAGATTCTAAGGACTATCTAAAAAACCTTTAAATATCCTTAGAATCTAAGAATTTTTCTATTATAAAAAATCCATAGAATCTATGAATTTTTTTTTTCAAAAGTCCTTAGAATTTAAGATTTTGTTTGAAGTTTTTTTCGTTTGAAAAGTCCTTAATATTTAATTTTTTTGTATGAAAAACTTTTCCTAAAGAAATATTCCTAAATTTAAAGAACTTTTTCATTGTTTCGAATCATAATATAACTGTAAGGACTATATTATGTTTATTTTATTATCATAATATGATAAAAATATTATAGTACGACTATGATTGGCACAATAATAATCCCAAAAATATATGATGCTCTTCGTATGAGATTGCTTCAGAATCTCAGAATTTCGATATAAAAGCATTTTCTTGATGAAAAATTCTAGTGTGATTATTCTTATAAGGAAAAGTTTTCGAATAAATTTTTTTTTTAATTGAACTTGCAAATTTTCAATATCAAAAATTTAAAAAAAAAAATAATATTTCTTTTATAGGTACTGCAGTTTTTCGGAACTTTTTTTCTAGATCAAATATATGAGCGCAAGTCAATAAGTCTTTACAAAACCATATAAGAAACACTAGAAAATTTAAAAAAAAAGTAGGTTTTTCAAAAATTTCAAGTTGCAAAAAGCGATTAGCGAATTTTTACGACAATTCGCCATTCCGTTTCTTTTTAACAATCGATTGATCCACTCAAATTTTGGTATTTTGAAAATTGAAAAAAAAAAAATAATAATCTCGTGCATGAGAAATGTTAATGAAAATAGGCTTAAAATAAAGAAATTCATGTCTCGGCGTTTTGCTGTAGCACGTCAGAATGTAATGTATTTTTTAATGGTTATTTTTTAACTTTACATGAAAATTAAAGCGCCATCTGGCGGAGAAAAATAAATCCAAATTTAATTCCCTTTTCAAAACTGGCTCAAGCATTAAAATCGGTTCACTCATTCTGTTTTTATAGAACTTTTTATAATAGTATTACATTACAAGTGAACCTCCACGTTCTTTCGAAGCTTAAAAATCGATTTTCTTAAAATGACGTGCAACAGCAAAACGTCGAGACATGTATTTCTTTATTTTAAGCCTATTTTCATATTCTGTTAACATTTCTCATGTGTACTTAAAACAATTTGATTTTGTCGTACTATGTTATGAAACAATTGGTAAAAAATTTAAACGTGGTCATACAGCCACAAATAATGAATCTCGTTCAGTTAAGGCAGTTACTTCGTAGATCATCGATAAAATCCATAATAAAGTTTTGAATGAACGACGAGCTAAAGTTTGTGAAATAATTAAGGCCACGGTCATATCACATGGTTCAGTGATTTAAAAATCGTACGAAAAATTGGGTATGAAAAAGCTATCGGCAAAATGGGTACCGCGTTTGCACACAATCTCAAATAAACGCAATCTTGTGAGTTATTCTGTCGCTATTCTAAATTTTAAATTTCTTCGCCGATACATAGCTGTTGATGAAACATGGATTCACTTCTATACATCAGAAAAAAAAAACAAGAGTCAAATGTATGTATTTTACCATGTAACTCGCCCCAAAGCAATCTGCTGATGTCATGGCAACGTTTTTTCTTCTTGAAAAAGGTAAAAACAATAAATGGAGAATATTTTTCAACATTATTGGGTCAACAATGTAAAAAAATTAAAAAAAAAAAAAAACTTCCTTCATCAAGATAATGCTCGGCTGCACACTTGTGCAATATCGATGGCAAAAATACACGAGTTGATTTCTTATTCACCAGATTTGGATCCGGGCGACTTTTTCCTGTTTCCAAATTTTAAGAAATAGCTTGGAAGAAAAAAGATTCGAGTCGAATAAGTAGGACCTTCCGAAATCTTACTTTTCTGAGGGCTAAAAGAAAGTTGGAAAATCGTTTAAAAAAAACTTTTTTAAACAATAATAATTATTCTAAATTTTAATTTCATCTTAATGAAATATAATAATTGTAATATAAATTAGAAAATTACAAATTTTGTCAAATACGGAAATAGTTGGCTACATTAGGTATTTCGCTGAATTATAATGTCTCTGTAATATAATTTGCCTAAAAGTGAACAAAATAAATTTTCTGTACAATTTTTTTTAACTCTCCACTCCACTGTGGCGTCTAGCTTCATGACATTAAGCCACAACAAAATACACAAAAGTTGATAAATTTCAAAAACTACACGACAGGTTTTAAAAATTGTGTAAAATTCATGTTCAGCCTGCCAACACTAATTAAAAATTATGCATCACAAGGGGAGGTATTTTTTTTTTTGCGTTTCATTGTGTAGTTTCTGTCTTGCCTTTGTGTGGTTAAATTATAAAGGTTAGTCGATTATGAAGAGTTTGATCACCATCATATCAATTGATTTTGACAAGCTTCATATTAATATTTACGAATATCCAAAAGCAAATAAACAAAATTTTGTTCGCTATAATGACCCAGTTGGAAATATCGTAACGACGTCTTCATGATGGCTAAGCGACAAGTTACTGTCCCAACTTACTTATCGCTCTGCTTATATACAAAATACCTACAGACACCTGCTGACATTTTAATACAAATGTAAAAATATCAGTGGGAAAATAAAGTGGAGATTAATGTGGTAGAAGTTCTAAATATTGACATTTTAAGTCATATAGAAACAAAAACTTCCCGCAATGGAAGCGATTTCTAAAATACTTGTAAATGAGTAGGATAAATGCCCGGGTAGCTATAACATCTAAAGGTACCTCTGTCAATTATCATCACTTCTTTTGACTTTTATCACAACTGCCTGCTTTTCTTTTAATTTTTCTTGTTATCTTATAATGTTTTTATATGTGAACTCGAATCTACCTCCAATGAGCCAACGTCCTGAGCGCCGTCGACTTTATAGGTAGCCCTGCCCCTGAAAAGCAAATAACAGGTCATAGGTTTCGTTACTCAGTTTCCCAAGATTACAAGATGGCTTTAAATCTTAAATAAAAATCTTCATAATATTAATGAAAACGTTTAAAATATGAAAAAACTTCATAGATTTTCCTGCAGTGCTTCATAAATACTGATAAAACTGTTTCATAAAAATGTTTAAAATATGATCCGGTTCGGTTTCTCATTCGGACTTACACGGAATGTCTACACAGTAGTTCGGTCCGATTTTGATGAAACTTCGATATGATTCAATGTCATAACCAGAAAAAAGATTTGTGCTGACAACCGAAGCTGTTGCTAATTGAGTTTTTCAGTTTTATTAACCGATTTATTATGTGCATTATTGAATTTATGTCAAGATTACCAAAATACTTTTGTAACAGTTAAATCGGTTGCTGCAAACTAACCATGTTGCCAATTGACAACAAATTCGGTTGTCAGCATGAATCTGTGAAGTACCAGGATAAAAATCGTTGATACGAGTATCTTTGTATGGAAGAATGTCTAAGATTTACAAAATTCAAATTTATCTGTTAAAGCGAATCATAAAACATATGTTTTAGCCAAAGAGTTACCACCTTTTTGATTTTTTTTTTTTTAAATATAGATCAAAAATAGCTATGGAAAAAGTCGTCTTAAACACGAAAAATATAGAGAATATCGAAAAATACCAAGACACCCCCAAAAATTATGTGGTCCTTATATACACTTTGAATACTATGGAGATTACTGTTTGTAGTTTAATAAAAAAAGATTTCAATTTAGTTAAAAATAAAGGAACATACATTTATTTTTCAAATAAATATTTATTTCAACTTTTGTATACATTTGTTCAAAATGATTTACTGTGATTTATCGATTTTTTTCAGTTTGATTTATCTTTTTCATTTGTTTGAAGTTTAATAAAAATTAACCCACAAAACGGTTTATTGGTGCCGGTAATAGTTATTACAAAATAAAATTTTGTTTGCTGTTTGTTTAAAAAAAAAATTAAAAAAATTCCAATTTGTTTGTTTATATACATAATTATTTTAAATCGAATTACAAGAACTTCATACACACACATAAGATCATTCACAAAAAATGTGTCTATAGACTGTGTGAGTCCACATTATGCAAATTAAAAAACAAACATAAAACCAATTTCACAGAAATGACTACATTTTTGTTCTTAAGACTGCTATAAGACCCCCCCCGGGAAAAGTATTTATCCGAGGACACGTCACGTGACCGGTTTATTGTGATTGGGACCGGTAACGGGACCGATTTTTTATATGAAAAGGACAGGGCACTTTAACATGGGCTTGTCCTAGGAGGGTGTCCTCTGTGACATGTCACAGGACTGGTCTTAAAGAACATGTTACAAAACTAACCCCTAAGAACATCTCACAGGACTTGTACTTTCAAACTAGAGGCTTTTAACTGAGCATGTGGTAACTTTTTTGAGAATCGATACTGTTTTCACCTAACACGGGACTACACTCTAAAAAATGTTTGTAAATGTACTACAATAAAATGGGTAAAGTTTTATGTAATATTACGAAAATTCGGTAAATATAAACAAAAAATGCCTAAAACTGTTTCGTACACACTTTCATATACAATTATACACACGAAAAGTATTTTTAGACACAATGTGCCTAAAATTAGTATTCTTTTTTTTAAATTAAAATTTTACACACAAAATTTGTAAATATACTAACTTAGAATGGTAACAAATATTTTGACATTTGGAAATTGGGAAATATTAAAAAAATAAAAAAAGGTAAAAACGAATAAATACAAATTTCAAATACATTCAACCAAATTGTGTCAACATATTTTCAAGACATCAATATCCAATTGTGTGTAAGAAAGGACAAATTAAAGTGCATCCTTTTTTAAAACGGAGAAGAGGATACAAATCATGTCGCTCACTACAATTTAAATTGAAGATGACCACCACTGCACATGCCCATTCTAAAGCTGCACCAAATCATTTTAATATTGCTAACTGTATTCTGTATTAAATGTTATTTATAACTTATTATTATTAAATCATATATGTTTGTAATAAAAATAAATTTATTTTCTTATAAAAAAACGTGTTTTTGTAGGGTTTAATTTAAAGCATTGCGTTGGTAAATATACGCATTGTAACATATAATTACGCATATAGAAATGCATTTTTAGGCATTTAATGCGTATAATTACTCTTCAAATAGGTTTTTTACGCACAATTTTAGTAAATTTTCGAATTACTTTTAAATATTCATTTAATTTTTACGCACTTTCAATGTAAAATTACCCATTATGTGTGTACCAACTTACGCATAATGTGTGTACTTTTTTTTGTTTACGCACACAGAGTAAATTTACCCAATTTATAGTAGGAGTACAGTTTCCTACTATAAGTTGGGTAAATTTCAACAGAAATTTATTAGAGTGTAGTACTTTTAGACCCAACACGTGCTAGAGACTTTTTATATCGATCACGTGATAGGTACTTTAGAAGCAGATACTGTTTGATCTACCAAAGGACTGGTACTTTCAGACCCATCACGGGATATAGACTATTAAACCATTCACGTACTTTAGGTCCTCTTTTCACCTATCTCGTGATATGTATTTTCGGAACCGGTCCCGTTTTCACCTAACACGAGACAGGTCCCAATTCCCAACTGACTCCTTTTTTCCCGTAGGCAATCTACTAAATGTCTATGCATATGGGGGTATTTTTACGAAATTGGCAGGTAAAATTATACCATTTCTTTTTAACTGATTAATCATTTATTTTTACTGATGTGTCAGTAAATAATAAAAAAAAACATTTGATTTAAATGAAAAGTAAGTAGACCAGTTTTTAAATGAAATATCATTTCATTTAAATGTTATTTTAACTTACAAACTATTTAAGTACACAGATTCGTACTATTTTTAATTAATTACAAATAATATTTATTAGGAAGAACCGTGAAATTTTTTTGACAAAATTAAAAATATATAATAATAATATTAGTTTTAGATAGTATGAACTTAACTGCCGCAAAAGCTAGCGATTTTAGAAAATCGGGTTTCAGTTTGCTGGAATTTTCTGATTTTTAAAGAATCAGCATTGTATATGATATTATATTAATACCCCGGTTTCCGAGTTTTGAATGATATTTCGTTTTTATTTCTTCAAGGACAACATATGCTATAAAATAAAAATATAAATAATGTTTGTTTTGAATGTGAGTTTCTCGTATTAGTGAACAATTTTGGAAAAATTTTAAAATTTTAATACGAATATCGTAAAAAATAATTATTTTTTAGAGGTTACTTTAAATTATTTTTCTCCTTAACTAGAATTTTTGAAACTAACATATGTTTTAAAAATAACAACCAGTATTCAAAAATGCACAATTAAATTAAAAAATTTCTAATTACAAAAGAAGTTTTTATGTATTAGTGATCTGTTATTTTAGTATTCTTTTAATAAATTATTTTTTATTTCAAAGAAATATGAAAATTGTTAGTAGTAACCCTGCGGGAAAAGGACCTATCCCAGGACACGTCACGTAACCGGTTCATTATGACAGGGACCGGTCACGGGACAGGTCACTTTAACATGGGCTTGTCCCAGGAGGGGGTCAATTGTCCTCTGTGACTAGACACAGGATTGGTCTAAAAGAACATGTCATGACTTTTAAACCGGTCACGTGGTAGGTACTTTAGGAACCGGTTCTCTTTTTACATATCTCGTGATATGTATTTTCGAATCCGGTCCAGTTTTCACCTATCACGGAACATATCCCAATTCCCAACTGACCACTTTTTTTCCGCAGGGAAATTATAGAGAATAAAAATTGAAAAAATTCCACAGAGCCAGCAGGATAGAATACTTAGTATTTTTGGTTATCACTATGCAACCCTCTTTAGTAATCATGCCCTTGTTGGGTTAATGCTTTGATGATTGTTTATATACATACAACTAGACTAACATCAACGAAATTTAACAACTTATATTTATCCTCTATTTTTTACAGGTTTTTGTTATGAACTTTAATTCTAATTACTTTATTTCTTTAAAATTTTAGATAATGTAGAAACAACTATGGTACCATTATTGACCAGAGTTAAACTAGAAAAGGATATTAATCGTGTTTCGCTAGTCAGATATGATGATGATTCTAGTGAAGAAGACGTTGTTAAAGAACACTTTTTAAATACTAATAAAGCAGCAGCAGCAGCAGCCAACAATAACATCACACACCAACAACAAGCAAATGAAGAATATGTTGAACAAGTTCATGAGACCTTGGAAAATAATGATGACAAAATTACAACACTCAATTCTGTACAAGAAACAACACAAACAATCAAAAACAAGGAAGAGAAAATATTACCTTCCACAACTGAAACATTTTTACAAGATATGGTCACATTTATTCAACATCCAGATACGACTACATTCAAACAAGATGAATCCGAACAAACACAATTACCCCTAACGCAAGCATCATTTATGGAAGAGCAACAACAACAAATTGAATCAACATCAGAAAATAATGTACAAACAGCAACAACTGCAACTGGGGAACATAATTTTGAAACTAAATTAGATAAAGAAATAACGACAACAACGACAACTACAATTGGCGAAACTATAACACCCACAACGGAAGTTTATTCTACAACTGTTGTGGAAGTAGAAATTGACACAACAACAACTACAACACCAGCCCCTATACAAATAGAAGCGGAAGTGCGCTCTCGAGCCTTACCACCACCAAAATTAGAATATCTACAAAATGAAGATGGCGTAGAAGTCTTTTATGGTTATTCAACAGTTAAACGTAATTAGTTAATTAATTTATCCCAGCGAACAGTTCGGCCAGAAAATGTATATGGTCGACATTTGGTATTTTGCCGAAATTTGCTAATAAAAAAAAAAAATATTTATTGGGTCGATTGCAAGCAATTTTGAGCGTTAAATTTATAGAAAATTCCGAAGTAACAAATTCAATGTGCGGCCTTCAACTCCAGTTCGGCGGCTGAACAGTTAACTCAACATTTTTTACGTAATGCCTTCAAATACCAAAAAAAAAAAATTACTGAGGAAATGTCCTTTTTTTGCCGAACTGTTCATTTGGACATTATAATTTATTTATTTTTTTTTTTTTGGTTAGTTTGTTGAGCTCAAATAAGGTTTTCTCTAGTGTTAACATAATAAATATAATTCTGTTTCATTTAAAATTTTAAATTTATGCCATAAAATTTAAATAATTTTTATTTAAAAGAATTAATTTTTTTTTACTAAATACTAAGTAATCTAAGAATGTGATAAAAAAAACATGTACAATATGTTATGAACAAAAAAAAAATATATTGAGAAAATGAAACTGTTATTAAAACCAGTTTAAATTATTGAAAATTTTATTATTTTTTTATTAAAGAATTTTTTAAACATTAAAATTGTGTATGATAATGTATGTAAACTTTAACGATTTTATATTTTTTGTATAGAATAATAAAACGAAAACGTTTATATTTATAAAAAACAAGTTTGTTTTTTTTTAATAAAAGGGGACCTATATTAACTAAAAAATAAATGATTAAATTTTTTGAAAAAAATGCAAATGTCTATAAATATGGTTTAATTATATTTATTATGTGGTCTTAAGGTGACCAGATTTTGTCAATTGTAAAGAATCCTTTACACTGGGTTAACCATCGATTTCGCTGAAATGTAATAGAGGAAACAAAATAAATAAATATACATCAATGCCACATTAAGGAGATAAATAGTTATAAGTCAATTCAGTATCAAACGAAGGGTTTTAGAGAGACCACTTTTAAAATGCATTACATTGTTTAAAAAATCAAGATAGAAAAATATGTAAACTGTGAACGTCGAAATAAACTGTACACGTTGGTCTATTGTTTATAATTCATTGTTTTGCAATTATACATACTTTATTTAACATTTTATGTTTTTTATTATATATTTTATACTCTCTTACTAACCAAAAAAAAGTCTGTAATGGCAACTGAAAATTTTGCTGTTATTACGGGAAATTTTGCTAATTTGAATCCAGTGGTATTTTTTGGATCACGTTTTCCTTCATAACTCAGGAACCAAATGAGTCTCCCCCTTAATGTTTTCACCTTTTAAATGGTACCAATAGAAACATTTTAGTTAGTATATTTTAGAAGTTATGGGCGACTTTTTGATATTTTGACGTTTTTGCCAATATTCATGACGTCATATTTCGAAAACCGAAAGGGTTTGGGGTCGAAAGGTTAATGGCTTGATGAACACTACCCATTTACAATATTTTTGGCGAATTTCAATAAAATTGGAGATGACAAATCCGAATGCTGTGCGGTTTGACATGGAATGGCCCATGTCCTATTTTTAGACATGAGTCAGTATATTCACTTCCGATCCCTTTTTTAAATTTATGTAACATTTTAAGGCTATTTAAGTTTGTAGGTGTAAGTTTTTATTATAAAAAACATTTCCTTCAATATCCACTTTTTTAAAATTAGTATTTTTTTTTTTGTGAATTTTAGTAAATCGGTTTTCAAAAATTTGCAAAATGATTTCTGAAATTAACAACAAAAATTTCTAAATATTCTGTAAAAATTCTGTAATTTATAAAATGTAAATAGCAAAAAGATTTGCTAAATAATAATTTTTTTACTAAAAATCTGTACAAAAATAGTAAAGTGGGACTGAAAACCGTTTACAAATTTTTCTACTAACTTTTTTTTCCGAGTGTAATTGATATAAAAAAACAATATAATAATCCTTTTATTATAAGCGTCAAAAGAAGCTGTACAACAGATATCCGTTAAGTAGCCGCCTGCGCCGAGATCTTTTTTTATAGAGGATAGCATCCTTCTTCTACCAGCTGCACGAAGAGAAAAAACATGGTTGGGTCAATCATATTCGAAGAGTATCATATATATTTGGGGTTATGGTGGTGACAACCTTAATCGTACTATATTATGGTTATCATATTATGATAATAAAATAACCATATTTTTACCATATTATGATCCCTACAGTTATATTATGATTCAAAAATTACCATATTTGAGTTCTAAATAAACATGTTATAATAAATTTATCATAATATAATCGCACGTAATCATAGTATCCTCAAAATGTTATCATATTATTGTCCCTCATAACCATATTATGATTCCTGGATATGATCCATAATCTAAGAAAATTTCTTAAAGGAAAAGTTCTTATAAACTATGAAAAAGCTCTTTAAATTTAAGAATATTTCCTTTGGAAATGTTTTTTCTAAAAAAAATTAATATTAAAGACTTTTTGAAAAAAAAATTGTTAAGGAAAAAATCATAGACTTTAAGAACTTTTCTTTCTTTGATTGTATAGTTATTTATTAATTGCTGCCAGCATTTTATCGTTGCATAATTGTCATATTTTTTTATAGTCCGAATTTTTGTTACCACAGTATGGTTACAGCCAATCATGATATAAAATAGAAGGTGCCAATCATAAAATAGTAAAATATTTACTAAATAATGATGGTAGCGTCCATGTTGATGGTTAGAAAACCAATAATTTGGTTGTGACTCTGCGTGTTCACGAAGAGAAAACCATGGTAGCAACATGATTACTGCTATTATATTATGCTTGCTGCATTCAGGTTTGGTTGTCACAATCAAGTTATTATTTTATAAATAGCTTCTAACCATCAATATGATCGCTACCATCATTATAATATTAAAGATTTTAATATTTCAACACATTCTATTTTATAACATGATTGGATGTAACCATACTGTGCTAACAAAAATTCTGTCTTTGAATAAAATATAATAATTATGTAACTATAAAATGCTGACAATAATCAATGAATAATTATAAATTAAATAAAACATGACTTTGACATTTCCAGTCATAATACTGTCTTGTTTTCATAAAAAAAACAGTTGTATCAGTCAGTCACCCATGTAAGAATGATAATATGATTTTCACCTGGGGAGGTTTTATTTTAATACATTTAAAATTATAATTTCCACTAATCAATTTAATGTCGAAAAAATTCATTCTCAAAAAGATTCCATATAAAGATTTTATATTTTTTAATTTTTTCCAATAAAAATAATAATCATTTTTTTAAATTATATGCTTGTTAATTCATTTCCTGTAAAATAACGACTTTCTTGTGGGAAAAGTATTTATAATACTTATTAAATAATTTTTTATAAGAAAAAGTCTGTCGAATCCAAGAGTGAATTTGTACGAGAAAAGGTTTCTTAATACAAAATACTAGATTTTTAAAAATTTTTCTCATAGAAAAATTTTAAGATTCTATGGAATTTTCCTTAAAGTAAAATTCTCAATGAATAAAAAAAGGTAAAAAAAGACTTAGATTATATGGCCTTTCTTTGAATAAAAAATTGTTAGATTCTGAGAACTTTTCATCATGAAAAATTCTTAGAAGTTTTCTAGTAGAAATAAAAGAAAGAAAAATCAGAGACTTTAAGGACTATCTGAAAAAAATCTTAAAAGTGTTCTTAAAATCTGTTTGTTTTTTTTTTATTAAAAAAGTAAATAGAATTTAAAAATTTCTTTGAAGTATTTGTCTATAAAACAGTCCATAGAATTAAGGAAGTTTTCTTGCAAAAGCCCTTAATATCAAATTTTTTCTTTAGGAAAAATTTTTTTAAATAAATATTTTGTAATTTTAAGAACTTTTTAATACTTTTGAATCAAAATATAACTGCAGGGAAATATTATGGTAATATGTATTATGGTTATTTTATTATCATTATATGATAAAGTACGACTATGGTTGGCACAATCATAATAAATATACGATGCTCTTCGAATATAATTGCCTCAACCATGTTTTTGCTTTGCGTGTTCAGTAACCCATGTAAAAATGATATATGATCATTTTCTTCTGGAGAGTTTAATTTTCATAAATGTCTTATACATATAATATTATTATATAATACTATAATTTACACTAATTAATTTATTGTCAAAAAGATTTCACATCAAGATTTTATATTTTTTTTAAATTAATTTCAATAAAAATAATGATATTTTTTTTATATCTTTTGTAATTAATTTCTTGTAAAATAACAACTTTCTAATTTTTCTGATAGAAAGATTTTAAGATTATATTGATTTTTTTAAAGTAAAATTCTCAAACTGTTTCTTAGATAAAAATTCATATATTCTTAAAAAAAAAAACTAAGATTCTAAAAAATCTTCAGATCTTAAGGACTTTTCATAATAAAATATACTAGGATTCAAAGAACTTTTTCTAGTAGAAAAATTTTAAGATTCTAAGGGCTATATAAAAAAAATCTTAAAAATGTGCGAGTCTAAGGCCTTCCTTTGTATAAACAATTATTTGATTCTGAGGACTTTTACCATGTAAAATACTTAGATTGTAAGAACTTTTTATAGTAGAAATATTCTTAGATTCTAAGGTCTTTTTCCAAAAAAAAAAAAAATTCTAAGACTCTAAGGACTATCAAAAACAAAACTTAAAAATGCCCTTAGAATCCAAGAATTTTTCGTATTAGAAAAAGTCCATTTAATCTATATTAATTTGTCTTTAGAATTTCATTTTCTTTAAGTTTTCTTGAAAAGGTCCTTGATATCAAATTTTTTCTTTAGGCAAATAATTTCTTATAGAAATATTCTAAAATATAGAAAACTTTTTCATAGTTTCGAATAATAATATAACTGCAGGGACCATATTATTATAAAATGATAGTTATTTTATAATCATAATATGATAACTATATTATAGTACGACTATAGTTGGCACAATCATAATGACAAAAATATATGATGTTCTTTGAATATAAAGTTTTTTCTCTGTGTCTAATGGCTGCCTTAAATTTTTCTATCTATCAGTGGCTTTGCTTTAGGTATCCTTATTTAATGATATAACAATCAAAGTGCTAAACTTGTATACTTTTTACAAATTAACCGATTTTCGGGTCAAAAATAACAATTTTTTTAGTTGTCATTAGTGAAGTATTATCATCATAAAAATATGTTTATATTTTTAGATTATAAAATTAGACCCATTTAAAACGATTAATTATTTATTGTGATGATTTTATTAATGTATTTTACGCAAATAATTAAAAAATCGTATAAAAAACAAAAGAAATAGTAACAAAAATATTTGTTTAAAAAGTCATTCAATACCTAACCGGCACAGACCACTGACTAACTGACTGACTGTTATTGCATTTTAATGATTTAACCAATATCAGCAGAAACAATTTACGAGCATGATTAATTCAAAAATTATACAAACAATGATGAACTTGATCGGATCGTACGTTTAACTGGTCAGGTTACAACAATATTTTATAATTTCAATCATTTCGATATTTTCAGAATTGAAGGTTAAATTGTGTGTATAAAACGTGTACTGTATTGTTGATTAATTTTTTTTTTTTTGGTAAATTCTTTAAAAAAATTTTAAATAAATAAAAAATAAGTTAAAAGTGAGTGTTATAATAGAAAACCAAGAGGCCAAAAATGTTAAACATGTAGTAAAAAAATTTACGAGTATTACTAACCATTTGTTTTTATTAAATAAATGTAAACAGTAAAAGCAATCAATAACGCACGCTCCCAATTGTGGACTTTTCTTCGTAACTTACAATGTTAGTGTGATGGAACCCCAACTTTTGATAAGGGACAATTTTAAGATTTTTTGTTAAAAATTTTACAAACAATTCTTTACTCCCCCATGTTAAAATCGAAATATATAAGAACATACATGATCATATAAGGGCTTGTATATTATCATCACATAAAAATGCACGATCAAATAAGTCCATACGTGATCTCATATATGACCACATATCTTAGGATCCGATATTTGAGGGTATATGGCTGTATATTTTCATATGTGCTGAAATATTAAAATATATGAGGTCATGTAACAGGTTAACCCTAGTCGAACGGAAGAATTTTACAACGTTAAAAGACGGTAAAGGTACAATTGTACCTACACATTCCTATCATTATAAATTAGACCTGTCTTGGTTAATGAATTAAATTATTGTTCCAAAAATTCTGAAATAATTAGTTTAAGTAATCACAAATTTTTAATCTTACATTTTTCCAGTACCTGTAAGTATCAATTTAGTTACGTATATACTGTTTAAAATATAAGACGGGAATCCCTATAATAATTCATGACACACAGAATGTTGAATGTTCCGAAGATGAAGAAAAACTCGTTATTGCTTCTGATGAAGATTCCTTTTGAAAAAGATTGCTGAAGCATCTGATGAAGATTCAGATATAGAAAATGAAATTGTCATAGAGAGTGAAGAAGAACACGACTCAAATGAAAGTGCTGAAGATGACGCTGCAATTCAAAGTGTCGACAGTATTTTGACCAGTAAAGATGTAACACATTGGTATATTGCACCAATGCCAAATTCACAAACCAAACCATGTAACGGTTTACGCCAAAGAGGTGGACCGTCAGAAAATAGTATTTCATTTACAGAAAAATAACTTTTCAAAACTTTTCAGAAATATGTGACATTATATTGAAACAAACAAATTGAAAAGCTAAAAGAGTTTGTAAATATTATAACAATAAGTCAGCACAAACGTTTCCTAATTCTTCTGAAACAATATCCAAAAAATTGTTTCAGCCATTTACTGCAACTGAATTTTTGTGCATATTTGGGTATCCTTATTGCATTCGTTGTACAAAGGGACAATTTAACTGATAGGTGGAATGCTGATTCACTGCCTCTTGTTCGTGCACCAATGTCTCTGCGACCGCTTCAAGATAATGCTGAGATTCATCCGATTTGACAATGATAATACACGTGCAGAGCGGATGAAAACAGATAAAGCTGCACCAATTCGAGACATATGGACCATGATGAATAAAAATTTAGACCTAGTTGAACTGTATGTTGGAAAGGTTCTGGAAGAAACGTGGTGACAGATATTTTTTTAACGTCCTTAGAATTATCCAAAAAATTAAATTATTGGAATATGACATTAGTCATATTCCAATAATTTAGCTCCTGCCAAGCAGTATGCAGCCTATAAAAGTCTGGCCTATTTATTCGACCAACTTTGTCTATAACAGTGACGTACAATCTGTTCATATGTTCACAAAAAGAACAAAGCAGTCATACTACTCTCAACTATGCAGACAGGAGAATTAGCAAAGCCAGAAATTATAACAAATACTATAACAAAACTAAAGGTGGAGTTGATGTTATGAACAAAATATTAAGTGAGTGAGTATACTGTGAAGCGACGAACATTGCGCTGGCCCTTTGCAATGTTCTATAATATGATAGACGTCGCTGCTTTAGCATCTTACAAGGTGCAAAACAAAGGCTCAGCGAAGAAGTAAATATTTTATACGAAGTGCTATAGAAATTGTATTTAGACGACATATTGTTCTAACGCCAAATCTTGAAGCTGGTTCCAAAGTACCTCATGGCAGACGTGGAGCCTCTCCTGAAGTGGGAAGCTGTTATGGTTTTTAATGTGAGAAACGAAAATAACGTAAAACTAGAAAGTCATGTATGGTCTGCGTGAAACCTATTTGCATTTCACGTAAACAATGTATCATGTAAATTAATATTTATGTATATTGAAACGTTCTTATTAATAAATATAGTAAAACTTATTTTATTTTGTTTCTATCTCATACAAAATATGTGAAAGGTACAATTGTACCTTTTCAGCCTTTTAAGGGTGGCAAAACAACTAGGTCTTATTAAACGGGTAATAAACCGAACATTTCTTTGAAATTTTGAAAATTCAATCTTAATTAAAAGTTTGGAGATGTCACAGAACATCAGATATCTATTACTTATGGAAAAAAAAGTTATTTCAATTTAAAAACGAAAAAGGTACAATTGTACCTGTTCCGTTCGACTAGGGTTAATTGAGAAGTCCCCGGCCTGACACATAAATGACGCTACTAGACTTAAATCGATATGATTTTTATTTAGCCCCCAAACCTTCAAAAGACACGTGTATAAATTTGACAGCTGTCGGATCATTAGTTTGTGAATTATAGCATTTTGAGTGAAGCAACTTTTGTTATTGTGAAAAAAATGGATAAAATGAATTTCGCGTGTTGATAAAATATTGCTTTTTGAAGGGAAAAAATACAGTTGAAGCAAAAACTTGGCTTGATGACGAGTTTCCAGATACTGCTTCAGGAAAATCAACCATCAGGGATTGATATGCTAAGTTTAGACGTGGTGAAATGAGCATTGAAGACGGTGAACGCAGTGGACGCCCAAAAGAGGTTGTTACGGACGAAAACATCATATCATTCACGAATATTTGGGTATGAGAAAGCTCTGTGCAAAGTGGGTACCGCGCGAGCTCACTTTTGACCAAAAACAAGTCAGTGAAAACGAAGGCGAAAATCCATGAATTGGGCTTCAAATTGCTTCGCATCCACCGTATTCTCCAGATCTGGCCCACAGTGACTATTTCCTGTTCTCAGATTTCAAAAGAATGCTCGCTGGGAAGAAATTTTCATCGAATGGAGAGGTGATCGCCGAAACTGAGGCCTATTTGGAAGCAAAGGACAAATCGTTTTACAAAAATGGTATCGAAAAGTTGGAGGGTCGCTATAATCAGTGTGTCACTCTTGAAGGGAACTATGGTCACACATTGAACTATTTATGGACGGATATGATCATGTATGATCATATAACAGCTCATGTATGATCATTTATATTTATATATTCTTCGATTTTTACATGTGTCATCACTGTCCGTTATTGGGTGGTCTCACTGTAATTTAAACTTTATATTTTGTACAAGTGACTAATTCGTACCAATAAAGTGTGCAAAAAAATCCCACATTTCATATGTTTAGTTTTAATTTCAAAAATGGTTAAAACGACTTTATAGTGTTCAGAAAATAATTTTATACATAATTGTTGTTGTTGTTGATTTTTTATAAAAAATTATTACTTCTAACGGACATTATTGCATTAGTGTTTTTATACACCAGTTTTCTAACAAAAGTATGAGTGGTTTTTTATTGTTTGTTTAATAATTTGTTATAAATGTGTTAAAGAAAATAAATTGTGTTAAAACTTTTACTTTAAACTATGGCAATGACGTTAATGACGATGGGGTATTTTTTTTTTTGATTTCGTTTAAATAGGCCCCCTAAAGGTGAATGAATGCTGTTTCATTTAAGTATTTTTTTAATCAAATAATTGACACACAACTCGATACTCAAAATTGTGTTAAGCCCATATAATTATTTTTTTAAAGGTGACCAGATATAATGCAAACTTTATTTATACAGAGAATAAAATTACAAAATTCTGTTTGTAATATTGAATGTCGTCCATAGAACATTAAAACAAAAATAAAAAGACACCAACAATGGATTTTGTAAATACAAAAAACTTTTTGCTATTTTTTTGTAACTTCAATTTTTTATTTTCAAAGAATTTTTATATGAAAAGTAACAATTTACAAATATTTCAAACAAAAAAATTGTTACAAATTGCATTTGAATTTTAACAATTATTTATAATTACTTTGAATTTTATGATATTTTTTCGAAGAGCAGCATATATTTTTTGGGATTATGATTGTGCAAACCATAGTCGTACTATAATATAGTTATTATATGATAATAAAATAACTATAACTTTATGGTTATATTATATTATGACTGGAAACTATTAAAAAGTTATTTGCATTTAAGAATATTTATTGAAGAAAAATTTTTGGTAAAGAAAAAATTTGATATAAAGGACATTTTCAAGAACATTTCATTGATTCTATGGATTTTTTTCTAGGAAAATACTTCAAAAAATGTTTAAATTCTAAGGACTTTAAAAAACAACAGATTCTAAAGACACTTTTAAGATTTTTTTAGGTAGTCCTTAATAGCTAAGAATATTTCTACTAGAAAAATTTCAAGTATTTTTGAAAATCTATTTTTAGATACATTATTTTGTGTTTTTTTGTAAGCAAAAGGGTAATGTATGTTTGTTTTAACAACACTAGCGAAAAAACGAAGCGCAACAATTCATTCAAGTTTAAAGGAATCAAATACTATATGCGTCGATAGCTCAGCGGGTAGAGTTCTTGGCTGGTAACCAGATTTCCCTGGTTCGATTCCCATCATGACCACATTATTTTTAATTACAAAAATTTTAAATAAAATATTTGTAATAATTTTTTTTAATAAAAATTCTTCTTTTTTAAAAATCTATTTTAAGCGAAATTTTCAAAGAACAATTAAACTAGAAGAACGAAATAGGTCATTACAAAAAATTTAAGTAGAAAGAGCGGTCACCAAAACTTACTACTTACTGAAAACCCTGTAATCAAACTACACTAAAAAAAAAAATTAACTAGAATTTAGAAAAATTAACTTATTTAGAGAAAAAATTTAAATGAAAACAGCGCCAAAGACACTTTTTACCAATATTTAATAAAATTTTCCTTGAAATTAAGAAACAAAATTTACTTTAAGTTTGGTAAAAATTTCTAAATTATAGAAAAATTTTACTACTGAGAAGTAAATTTTTATTAGAAAACAGTAAAATTTCCTCCTAATTAGTTCATATATCATCTAAAATTGTAATGTTAGTTAGGAAATGTTTCCTTGGTTTTAAGAAAAATTTTATTTTATTTAAGTTCATTAGAAAATTTTTTTTTACTTAAAACTAGGACTTAACTTCCTAAAAATAGGAAAATATTTTCTAACATCAAGTTAAATAGCACTTCTTTAAAGTGAAAATCATCCGTATCCTGCTTCTATTTAAAGGTAATATATTTCACTATATATTTTTAAGTACTTTACTTTCGGGGGACTTCCGCTTTGTGAGGACACTGCTCTTAACAAGCTTTTTACTATACAATTTTGTCATAAAATTAAATTGAATTACACTAAATTCATGTATTTAAAATATAAATTAAATTTCATTAGCAAAAAGGTAAAGAAATCAAAAAAATGTACTGCAGGATATCCTGAAACGTAATAAATTGTGACAGTCAGATCCTTTTCGTAGTTAATTAACGGTTCTGCTTGAGAGAACTACAAAAAGGGACGCCCTACGTGACACACGGCATCTATGGCTAAGCAACACTGGGGGTTCTTTGTCTTCTGAAATTAACTAACTTAAGGAAATTGTTGCAAAATTACAAAATATCACAGTTAGATTTCTTGTTATTATTGGAAAATGGAAAAGTCATAAGTTTATTTTATGGGATTTTAGCTTAAACTTTATTTGACATATACAAATTTAAACTTTTTTATTATTAAGTGAAGAAAATATTTCGATAAATAAAAAGTTTAATGAGCGCTATGTCAATAATAGGAAAGCCATTATGCCTGCGATATTTTGTATTGTAGTCAACAAACAAATTTATTACATAAAAGCGCAAATTCGAAACTTTTTACCCTTTGCTAACAAAATTTTAAAGTATATTTTAAGCTACTTTAAGTTCAATATTTAAGACTGCAAAGATAAGAGATGAGCTTTTTGACTCACGCACGATCACGAACCAAAAATTACAATCATGCACGATAGTTTTTTTAAATGGTTACTTTCATTTCTTTTATTTAATAATATTTTTTCTTGAAAATTAGAAAAATTAATTGGTTTGTTTTTAATTGATTGTTTTTTGGAATAGAATATTAAAAATAATTTAAACGTTTTCCAACAAAAAAAAATCCTATACCAATTTTTTTTTTTTTTATATTAGAAAACTTTTACTTGAAAAAAAGAATATTTTATTAAAATTTATCTGAACTAAGTTGCATGGAAATTTTCCTTAGAAATAGTTCATCAGTTTCTAAAATCAAGTAAATTTTTATTATTACATAGGAAAAAGTTTATTACTTTTTGTTTTTATTATCTGAAGTAATTTTTAGAAAAGAATTCTTCAAAATTAGAAAGTGGTATACTTAAAATTTGAATTTGGAAATGGCTTTCTAAAATTTAGTTAATTTTACTACTTGCGAACAAAAAATGAACACACATTAAGTTCAAGTACTTCTCGATTTAAGTTAGACACATTTTTTGAACTAAATGGGAGTAAATTATGCCTTAAGTTTTTTTTTTTTTTTTTTTTTTTGAACTAAACTTAATTTTATTACATTTAAATATGCAATTTTCTTAAAACTAAGATTTTTTTTTAAATTAATAAATTTTTATTTTAATTGACTTGTTTTTTTCCTAAAATAAAGAAATATTACTAAGCAAAAATATGAACTATTTCTGAGTATATAAACTATTTCGTTTTTCCTCAAACTTAGGAATTTTTATTATTATTAAGAAATTTTTCTATGTTTTAATAAAATTTTACTTAAATTGAGGACAAATTATAAACTATTTTGAAGGAAATTTTTTATTACATTTTAATTCATGTCTTTTTTTTTTGAGTGTACAAGACGCAAAAATAAACATATTTAGATTTGGTACATAAGTTTCTATTCAGACGTACCTCCCATTGAATGGTCCCGTCTGAATTAGGCTTAAATGGTAGCAACACAAAACCGTAGATATCTAGTTGAAATTTGAGTTTTGAATATTATATGCGACCATTTAGCACACCTCTGAATTCGTACTAAATCGGAACATATTTGGACCTGGTCCCCATATGAACCCAGGGGATATGTCCATTACCATTAAATGGTAATGAAATTTTTTTCATTTGCATTAGTGTCAACTAATGGTAATGAAATTTTTATGGTAATGAAAAATTCCCAAGTATGTATAAAGCAAATTAAATTATTTTCCCGTAAACAAATATCACATGAAATTTAATAACCTTTGTAAAGAAATGTAATTGTAAGGTAAAAACCAAACCAAAAATATTACGTAAACATATAAGAGTGAGAAACAATCAGCTGTGGGTGGAGACCTAATATTTATTATTTAACAACTAAGCTTTGTTTTTTTAAAAAATATTATTTATTTTTCAATATTTCGCTACTCCATTGTGCAGCGAAATATTGAAAAATAAATAATATTTAAAAAAAAAAACGAAGCTTAAGCTCAAAAAATAAATTAGTTATTAAAAAGAAACAAGTAAAATAAGGCTTAAAATGTTCTATATTGTTTTTGATACAAATAATGTAAAAAACTTTTGAAGTAAAATTATGAAGGTGAAAAAAATTGTTTAAGGTGAAAAAAATTTTTTGTGGAGAAAAAAAAATTTAGTGGTGATAAAAATTTTTTGAGGTGAAAAATATTTGAGGTGAATACAAAACATTATTAATTTCTAAGCGACTGATGAAAAAATATGAGAAAATATATTTTGTACCTGTCGCTTCCAATTATGGAAAATCTTCACATTTTCACTCATAACTTTTTAACCGCTGGACCGATTTTGCTCATTTTCAATACCAAACTGCTCGGGAGGATTTCCAACAATCCAGGTAAAAATAGGCACCCCCGCTTGCGTCTTGGCGTCGTGATCGCTATTTCAACAGACAGACAGACGGACATCGCTAAATCGACTTAAATTGCATAAGGATCACGAATATATATACTTTATGGGGTCTTAAACCTATATTTCGAGATGTTACAAACGGAATGACAAACTGATATATACCTTCACCATATATGGTGGAGGGTATAAAAAGTAAAATAAAAGATAACAATTATTTATTCTTTACTGTTCCGACATCCCGAAACTTTTAATAATTACAATATACCGCCTTAAAGTAGGCAATATTTTTTTCTTTTTCATATAAATATATATTTTAATTTCACGAGATTCACCGTTGCCAGTATGTCAAAATTTAATGTTACCCAATCGTCAGCAAAACGTAAGTTAGAAGAAATATAGCCAGATGGAGCTTCAAGTACACACGGTTGTCAACCTTAATGGATTCGACTAGTTAAATACTAAAATTAATGAACAATTTGATCAAATTGAAGTGCTTCAAGCTAAAAATAACATGTTTAAAGATAAGCTCCTACATTTGAAAGAGGAACAACAAGAAGATGACAAAAAAATTATATTCATTCAAGAATATTTTAAATGACACAGTGATTTAAGCTTAAATATTGATTCTAAAATGTGTTTGAGGACGCCATAAAAGATTGTTGGTAGAAAGAATCTGAAGAACACCAAAGAAATAAGCATTACATCAACCATATATGGTAAAGTGAGTAAACCCAATAAAAAAACCGAACTAGAATTTCAAAAAGTTAACTTATTTGGAGGAAAAAGTGAAATCGAAATGGCGCTAAAGACTGTTTTTACCAATATTTTTTTAAAATTCAAAATTTTCCAAATTATAGAAACAATTTGCTATTAAGAACTAAATTTTTATTATTTATTTTTAATTAGTTCATATATTATCTGAAATTCTACTGTTAGTTAGAAAATGTTTCTTGGTTTAAAGAAAAATTTTATTTAAGTTCATGAGATATTTTTTCTTTTTTACTAAAAACTTGGACTCAAAACCCTAAAAATAAAAAAATTTTTTCTAAAATCAAGTTAAATAGAACTTCTTTTCAGTGAAAATTATCCTTAAGTTTGATGAAAATTTTCTAATAACTATGAAACTGTTTCTATGATAAAGGTAATATATTTTAGTAAATATTTTAAAGTACTTTACACTCATTGTGTATTTTTCCACTTTCGGAAGACTTTCGCTTTGTTATGACGTTGCCTTTAACAAGCTTTAAATTAAATTGCCTTTAACAAGCTTTAAATTACATTTTTATCTTTAAATTAAATTGAACTTAACTAAACTCATGTATTTAAAAAAAAAATCAAATTTCATTAGAAAACAAGTAAGAGCGGCTAAATTCGGCTATGCCGAATCTTATATACCCTTCACCATGGTTGGGAAAAAACTGAAGTTTATATATGGACATATATGAAATGGACAGATTTATATACGGACGCCTTTAAGAGGAAATTAACCATTTAGTTTGGAGATAAAACTTGGACTCGGGAAGATTTATGGTTCCAGAAAATAGGTATTTTAAAAAAATTTATGTTTTGGGCATAACTTTTGTATCTGAACCGATATTTCCGAGTTTTTCAGCAAATATGTTATACTAAAGATTTTCGATCTTTTGCTATATAAGACGTATCCATAGGTCATAATACAGCTCTAGAATAGTGTTTGTTGTTTGTGTATAAAAGGTGAAGAGGTGAAAGAAAAGAATTTCAACAAATCGTTAAAAGAAATCACTACAACTGCATGTGTTTTATTTCTACAAAATAGTTTGATTTAGCTGGCAAATTTGCATTTGGGATTTTATTTCGCTTTTTTATTAGAAATATTTGTAATTTCTTTAGCTTAATTTTAAAAATTTGAAGGAAAATAATTTATAATTTTTTTTATAAATTATTATAAGTTATGACCTAAAATAGTTGCACTCAAAGGTAAATTATGTATAAAATTTTCTTAATATGTGAGAAATAAAATGGTTTAAAAATCTTTTTATAAATTCTTTTAAATCGGAGCAAAAAATAGAAATAAAACCCTTTGTATTTTGTTTGTATCAGAGGGTTTTTATACAAATTTTGATGTTTTTAGCCTATTTATGGATTATTTAATTATTAATATAAAATTGTATTTAAATTAATTATTAAATGTAAAAAAAAAACAAAAAATAAACAAAAAAAAAATCTTAAGAAAATAAAAAAAAATGTACAAAAAAAAGTGAATTGACCGGGATTCGAACCCGCGACCCTTCCACCTGTGGTGAAAGGTATAAAAACGTTTGTATTTTGTTTGTATCAGAGGGTTTTTATAAAAATGTTGATGTTTTTAGCCTATTTATGGATTATTTAATTATTAATATAAAATTTTATATAAATTTATTATTAAATGTTAAAAAAAAAACAAAAATAATAAAAAACAAGTAAGAGCGGCTAAATTCGGCTATGCCGAATCTTATATACCCTTCACCATGGTTGGGAAAAAACTGAAGTTTATATATGGACATATATGGAATGGACAGATTTATATACGGACGCCTTTAAGAGGAAATTAACCATTTAGTTTTCTTCGTTCATTAGGGATTTGTTTAGTTTTTATTTAAATGAAAGAAAAGAATTTAACACATGGATGTGTTGTTATGCTCAAAATTCTACATACATATTAAGCAAAGGGATTTTACTGGAAAAATTAGAGGTAGTCCTGGTTTTTTGCTAATATCTCAGCCATTTATTAACCGATCTGTCTGATTTTTAATAGCAAACAGAAATAGATCACATGTAACAGAAATAAAAAACAAACAAGTCCTCATCATGTCTGGGTTCTTCGGAAAACCCATTTCAACACACAGACGGACAGACGGACAGACGGACATCGTTAAATCAACTTCGCTCTTCATAAGGACCCAGAATATATATACTTTATAGGGTCTAAGATCAATATTGTAGAAATTACAAACGGAATGACAAACTTATATATACCCTTCCACCTGTGGTGAAGGGTATAAAAAGGTATAAAATTAAAAAATGTACTACACGATATCCTGAAACGTAATAAATTATGACAAAGTCAGATCCTTTTCGTAGTTTATTAATAGTACTCCTTGAGAGAACTACAAAAAAGGACAACCTAAGTGGCACATGACATCTATGGCTAAGGAACACTGGGGGTCCTTTGTCTTCTTAAATTAACTATTTTAAGGAAAATGGTAAAAGGTACTAAATTTATTTTATTGCATTTAGCTTAAACTTTAATTTTAACATTTTTTTATTATTAACTAAAAAACAAATAGTTTTATTGCCTTCGATAAATATGAATTTGAATAGCCGCAACGTCAATTAGAAAAGTCATTATGCCGTAATGTATAAAATGTGTTTGCGATATTTTGTATTTTAGTCAGCAAACAAAATTATTACATAAAAGCGCAAATTCGAAAGTTTACATTTTGCTAACAAAATTTTTAAATATTTTAAGCTACTATAAGTTCAATATTTAATACTATTGGCTCACGAACCGAAAATTACAATCATGCACCATAATTTTTTTTAATGGATACTTTAATTTGTTTCTTGAAATAATATTTATTTATTTATTATTTTAGTTTTACCGAGCACTATCGGGGGGCGCTCTGAAATAATATCTTTTAGTTTTATATTAAGAAAATTATCTATTTTTTTTTTAATTTATTGTTTTTTTTTTTCTTTTTTGTTTGAAAAAAAATTGAAAATTAGTTAAACGTTTTCCCACAAAAAACTAAATTTTTTGATTTAACAAAAATCTACTCAATTTTTTTTTAATTTTTGTGAAAAAAATTTTAGGAAAAAAATCCTATACCTAAGGTATTATTTCTCAAAAATTAGAAAACTTTAACTTGAAAAAATATAATTTTTTTAAAATTTTTAAAATTTATCTGAACTAAGTTGCATGAAATTTTTTACTCTCTAAAACCAAAAAAGAATTCATTGTTACATGGAAAAAAAATTTATCTTTTTGTTTTTAATTGCCTGAACTAATTTTTAGAAAACAATTCTTAAAATTATAAAGTGGTAGACTTAAAAACTGTATTTGGAAATGGCTTTCTAAAATTAAGTTCATTTTACTATTCGCAAAAAAATAACAAACATTAAGTTCAAGTACTTTCTAATTTTAAGTTAGACACATTTTTGAACTAAATGGGAGTAAATTATGTTTAATTTTTTTTTTGTTTTTTTAACTAAACTTAGTTTTATTATATTTTAGTATGCAATTTTCTTAAAACTTGTTTTTTCCTAAACTCAAGAAATATGAATTATTTTGGAGTATATAAACTATTTCGTTTTTACGCAAATATAGGAGTTTTAATAAAATTTTACTTAGATTGAGGAAAATTCTCAAACTATTTTAAAGGAAGTTTTAGATTAATTTTTTGTTCATGCCTTTTTTCTTTGAGTGTTGGAAAATCCAACGGTGAGGGGTAGAAAAGAGGAAAATTCTCATCCTTGACGTCCTGCCGAAACCGGTACATAAGTTCCTCCTCTGGCGTAGAGAATAACCTAGGTCGGTGAAAAGTCTCCCCCTTAGGGAGCTGCCAACACCGACTTAGATAAAAACCTGAAACTTGAAATATGTGTTACCTAGAGTATGGGCCAGGGACATGTTAAAAATATGGGATTCCGGTTAACTATGTGGGGACTCCGTGTACTCCCGGGTGTTACCCTGGGTAACCTTTTTCTTCGCTAACAACGAAGTTTCATATAAATTAATAATCATTTATTTTTACGGAATTGTTAGGTAAAATTTTAAAATTTATTTTTAACTGAATAATCATTTGTTTTTACTGATATGTCAGTTGTTTAAACAACATTTAAAAATAAACAAAAACCATTTTATTTAAATGAAAAGTAAGTGGAACGCTTTTTAAATCAAATAGAATTTCTTTTACATTGTATTTTAGGTAATTTTAACTTACAAAAACTATTTAAGGTGTATATATAAACAGAATTTTAATAACAAAAAAAGGAAATATAAAATGAAAACGTTTGATGCACATAATGCCAGTGTTTTAGCATTGTTTTGTCAATTTGTTCAAAAAGGAGCAAAGAAGGGCTTCGCGAAAAAGTTCCTAACAACTAAAACAGAGCGAATATCAAAACAAAAATACGTGTCCGCAGAAATTTAATAAAGCCTTTTTTACAATTTTTAACAAATTAAATTTATCAAATTAAAAAAATGTGTACGAAAAGTTACCAGCAAAAAAACGCTAAAAAGCTTTTTCCATCGATACCAGACTGTATGGCAGTTGAAGTATATTAAAAAACAAAAACATTCCTTTGTGACCACTTCATGTCCAATCAAAATCCCATTGGGATTAAAATCAGAATTCTCACTCTTAATGGTCTGCATTAAGGGCTAACTATATTATACTTTTGCTAACTTAAGCTACTGTCAAAAATCAACGAAAAGTCTGTCAAATGCTTAATCAACTCTTTGAAGAATTTTTGGTGGCTACAATGTACTTTTTAAACTTAAATACTTACTACACTTAGTTGCAAATATTTGTACTTTTGCAAAAACTGTTTTCTTCTTATATTTCCAAAATATATGTGTCTTTTCGAAAAATATTATTTAATGTGTTCAATTTATAAATATTTTACAATTAACGAGTAAATCTATATTAATTTTAAATAATTTAAAGAAACAAATGAAAACATAAATCAAAAAGTACTAAAAAATGCAACAGTGCTTGCATCTTAATCGAAAAACAAATACAAAACCCACCCCTTTTGTTATACATGCACGTTTGTTTTTTAACATTTTCAATTAAATTTCCTATAAAAATATTTTCCGCGTACATTTCAGTTTGTTTTTTTTTTCATAAACAGTTTTTTTAAAAACACATGATTCCTTAAGTAAAGTGCGGTCAGTTTCGCTGTTTGCTTAAGCAAATGACACTTGACGAAACTTAACGAAAAGTTTGTTAAGTACAATATAGTCATACACATTTGATTACATGTATTCGCACATTTGCTTAAGCTAGCAAAAGTATAATATAGTTAGCTCTTTATTCATTTTGGTTAAATACCTGAAATCCATCCATCCATCCACCCATCACAAATCCCGACTTCGATGAGGCCAAAATAAACATAACAAGTTCGGCAACTCACACTCTTTGTCTCCAGGTGGTGTATCAGAAAGTGCATTTTTCTGCCGCAGAGCTTGTCTCCATAAAAAATTCCAGTTTGCTCCTTGAAACTTTGTTTTTTGACATAAAGAAATATTTTTATGAGATCCAACATTTAAAAAACAAACTTTAAAATTCTGCTATTGACACTCTTAAGGCTCAACTACAATTGGCTTAAGTGACTTATGTTTTGCTTTGGTACACTCTGAATATTATGTAGTTTACTGTTTGTAGTTTAATAAAAAAATTTTCCGTTCCATTTAAAAATAAAGGAACTAACATTTATTTTTCGAAGAAATATCTATATTAACTTTTTTATACATTTATTCGAAATAATTTACTAACATTTACCGATTTTTATCAGTTTCATTTATTTTTTTCATTTGTTTCAAATTTAATAAAAAATTTACCCACAAAAGGGAAATTTGTGGTTTATTTGTGTCTGTAACAGTTATTACAAATTTAAATTTTGTTTGCTGTCTGTTTCAAAAAAAAAAATATTTAAAAAATTTCAATTTGTTTTTTATTTAAATTGGTTGTATTTATACACAATTATTTCAATTCAAATTACAAGAACTTTATAAACACACAAACACATTCACACAAAAAGTGTCTATGGATATGCATACATACATTTTGTATTGTACGAGTATATATATTAACAAAAAAAAAACAAAAAATACAAAAAGGAAAACAATTTCAAATAAATGATAAAAACATTTATTTTTTAAGGAATTAGTGGGTAAAATTTTGACATTTATTTTAACTGATTATATCATTTGTTTCTTACGAATGTGTCAGTGATTAATCAACATTAAAAAATATATAACAAAAGGTATTTAATTTGAATGAAAATTAAGTACACCGGTTTTTAAATGACATTTTCTGTTATTTCAACTTGCAAACTATTATAAGTGTATGAAATGATTTTTGGAAATACAAATCTTTAATTTTTGAATTTTCATACCTTGCTTTTAAGTCACTTAAGGGACTTTATGCGTTAAAGATTGAAATATGTATTCAGATTTAAATTTTTGATTAATAAAGTAATTGAAAGCCAAATCGAAGAACAATCAGAGTCGGGCAAGGTGTATTTTTTTTTTTTGTAGTTGGTCGCCACGTATTAAAAATAAGGAGAAACAAACGCAATTATGTATTTTGCTGCTTCTTTATACTTTTTATGTAAATGTCTGCCTTTAGTGGGAGACGTATACTTTATAATTAATTCATACTTATTTCATATAATACATATTACTCATACGCTCTGGTATTTTTTTTAATTCTATCTACAAAAATCTCGGCTAATGTTAAATACAAATAAAATAGACGTTAAGCAATGCAATAGATTATAAATTATTATTGTTTCAATTAATTTTCTATAGTCATAAGCGCATATATTCAGTTATGACGGCCAAATTAGAATTGTTAGAAATGGTTTTTTTTAATTTTTAAACTTTCTATTGTACACTCACAATATTATTTCGTTAAAAACAACTTAAAATACATATTAAATTAATCGAAAATACAATCAAAAAGAGGACTACTGATTTTCCATTATATTCAACCCATTTTGTTGTTTATTTACAATAATTGTTTAATAATTGACAAAAGTAAGAACAATAGAAAGTCGTTTAAAATAACCATCAAATTTTTACTGACAGAAAGTTAGAAAAAACTACTTTTGGGGTTTGTTTTTCAAATTGAAAGTTTTTTTTATTTGTATGTAATTACAAAACATAACACAACACATGCAGATGTTTATTATTTTATTGGCTTTGTGTTTAGGTATATTTGAATTATTTCTTGTAATTTTTATTGAAATAATTTTGTATATACACTCACAATATATTTTCCGTTACCGACCCATCTCTAGCGTTGAGTAAAGCTTAAATGAATAATATTTAGGGAGAAGTGATCCAAAATATATACAAATATAAGATTAAATAGTTATTTTGTATGAATATTGAAGTATGGACCAAATGGTCCATTAACCTAACATTCGTAACATTTTTTTAGGATATTGGTGGAGGGGTATTCAAAGATTCGGCTCAGCCGAGTTTAAGCCTTTTTGAAATAATTTTGTATATATACAAACTATTTTGGTAAAAAAACAAAAAGGAATTATTTGAATTTCTATTTTTTGAAGCAGAAAACATAAAATTTTACATTTAACTAAAAATATAAACTCCTACAGAATGTCTGTAAATTTTTATAGTTTGTTTTTTGAATGACTGATTCAAATAGTTAAAAAATATATTTCTATGAATTTCAATTGATTCTTCATTTAAAAACAAACTTTACGTATTACTTTTTAAATAAACTACAGTCGGTAACGGAAAATATATTGTGAGTGTAGAAATACTTTTAAAGCTCTGCTTTTATGGACAAGCCATTCTCAAATTAAAATTTTTTAACAACTCCTAAAAGTATGTAACGAAAAAAAAAATTGTTTAAAGTATTTTAATTATTTAATAAAAATAACTTAAAAGTCAGACGACTACTTACTTTAATTCCTGTTCTAGTATTTCTTTTTATTTAATTAGCAGAAAGAGTCTAATGAGATAATTTTGGTACTATCGTAAATTAATAAATATTCTATTGAAAAAAAAAACGGTAAATTAAAATTAGCCGCTTGAATATGACACACATATGATTATCATAACATTTAGTTAAATTTAAAATTAATAAATAACATTAATCCAGTTATTCAATTTTGTAGTTTAACAATATTTTTTTCTCGAAATTTTGAAGTATAAAAGCTAAAAACTTTTTGCTTAATTATACAGTTACTAGTATTGAATACATCTATTACTAATCATGAAATTAATTGCCTTATTGATTGTTTTAATCCTTGCCATTGTGGCTGTTAGTGCTGGTTCTGGTGGACATGCTGGTGCCTCTGCAAGTGCCAGTGCTGTTTCTAATGCTAATGCTGGTGGTCGCGGTGGTGGTCGTGGTGGCGCTAATGCTCATTCTGAAGCATCTGCTTCTGCTAAGTCCAATGCTGGTGGTAGACATGGATAAAAATCATAAGATAAAGAACTATTGTACGAAATTGGATATTGATTAAAAAAGAAAAATTACAACTTAAATTATAAAAAAAAATAATGCCGGTTTTTATTTTTACAGAATTTAAAAAAATTCAAAAAATCTTTGTGTCCAGTAGGTTAATTAGAGGTTTTGGATAAACTAGCGGACAACTGAGTGTGATTGAAAAAGAAAGTGATATGAAAGATTGAAAAGAAAGTAATATGATCTTTAGGCCATATCGGGATTTTAAAGGATAGAAAAAAACACTTTGCTCTTTAATAGCCTGTTCCTCTATTTCGAAGGAACACGTTCATTCGCTATCTAGGCGAAAGAAAACTAATTTGGGTTTCACTAACTCTATTTCTATGCGAACGATGACTCGAACTACAAGTCGAATGAAAACTGTTTTCATACAAAATTTGGTTTCTCTATTTCGAAAATCAGTCACTTGCCAATTTTTTGTCGAGTAAATATATATTTGATATTTTTAAAAACAAAATAAAGTAAAACAAGTAAGAGCGGCTAAATTCGGCTATGCCAAATCTTATATACCCTTCACCATGCTTGGGAAAAAACTGAAGTTTATATATGGACATATGTGAAATGGACAGATTTATATACGGACGCCTTTAAGAGGAAATTAACCATTTAGTTTGGTGATAAAACTTGGACTCGGGAAGATTTATGGTTCCACAAAATAGGTATTTAAAAAAAATTAATGTTTTGGGCATAACTTTTTTGTATCTGAACCGATATTTCCGAGTTTTTCAGCAAATATGTTATACTAAAGATTTTCGATCTTTTGCTATATAAGACGTATCCATAGGTCATAATACAGCTCTAGAATAGTGTTTGTTGTTTGTGTATAAAAGGTGAAGAGGTGAAAGAAAAGAATTTCAACAAATCGTTAAAAGAAATCACTAGAACTGCATGTGTTTTATTTCTACAAAAACGTTTGATTTAGCTGGCAAATTTGCATTTGGGATTTTATTTCGCTTTTTTATTAAAAAATATTTTTAATTTCTTTAGCTTAATTTTAAAAATTTGAAGAAAAATAGTTTATAATTTTTTTTTTATAAGTTATGACCTAAAATAGTTGCACTCAAAGGGAAATTATATATAAAATTTTCTTAATATATGAGAAATAAAATGGTTAAAAAATCTTTTTAAAAATTTTTTTAAATCGGAGCAATAGAAATAAAACCGTTTGTATTTTGTTTGTATCAGAGGGTTTTTATAAAAATGTTGATGTTTTTAGCCTATTTATGGATTATTTAATTATTAATATAAAAAATTTTATTTAAATTAATTATTAAATGTTAAAAAAAAACAAAAAATAAACAAAAAAAATCTTAAGAAAATAAAAAAAAATGTCCAAAAAAGAGTGAATTGACCGGGATTCGAACCCGCGGCCTTAGAGAAAAAAAAGTATTTGTGACATAGCGTCTAGACGACTGAGCTATTGAAGCTCACACAAAAATATCGCCAATAGAGGTACATATATAAAAGTCTTCGTTTATTAGAGATTTGTTTAGTTTTTATTTAAATGACAAATCTTTGTATGTGTGTTGTTTGTGTATAAAAGGTGGAGATAAAAGAAAAGAATTTTAACACATGGATGTGTTTGTTATGCGTGAAATTCTACATACATATTAAACAAAGGGATTTTACCGAAAAAATTAGAGGTAGTCCTGGTTTTTTGCTTATATCTCAGCCATTTATTAACCGATCTGTCTGATTTTTAATAGCAAACAGAAATGGATCACATGTAACAGAAATAAAAAACATTCAAGTACTCATCATGTCTGGGTTCTTCGGAAAACCCATTTTAACACACAGACGGACAGACGGACAGACGGACATCGTTAAATCAACTTCGCTCTTCATAAGGACCCAGAATATATATACTTTATAGGGTCTAAGATCAATATTGTAGAAATTACAAACGGAATGACAAACTTATATATACCCTTCCAGCTGTGGTGAAGGGTATAAAAAGCAATGGATAACAAAATGTAAGTACATAATAATACAAATATTTATAATTTATTAAGAACTTTAAATTTTAGTATAAAAAAAAAAATCAACAATGGACCACCCAAAGACGATTGTTTTTTATATGGAAGAAAGGGACTCTGGTGTTTGGAGAAAATAAATTTTCTTCAGAGGAGGAAAATTTTACCACAAAACTTAACTCCGTTTCAACCCCTATTACGCTGTTGCTGAGTGATGAGAGGTAAGTGTGTGTTGTTTGTGACTTAAGTTTGCCCCAAGCAGATCATATAAACATTTTTTATTTTACAAGAGGTAACAGGACTATAGCAGTGACCACACCAAACAGACAACACCAAGAAGCAACAGAAAAGCCCTCCGAACAACAATCCCACCCACAACCAATTAATAATAAAAATTTTCAAAAATAAATTCTTTGTCAAATAAAAATTGATTTTTTTTATTGTTTCTTTTTTTTTTCATTTGTCATACACAGGTGATCACTGTTAAACAGGGTTGTTTTTATTTTGTTGTTAGTATTTTTGGTACATTTAAAGAAAATTGTAAAAAATGCTCAATATATATGATTTGGCATCGCTGTGATTTATAAATGCGTAAGGATCAAAAATTTACACACGTAAGTAAAGACGATCGAAGGTTTTCGAAATAGAGAAACCCAAATTGATTCGAATTCGAGTGGCTTGCTTTTGTTCGACTAGTTTTTCGTTTGAAATCGAGGAACAGGCTATAAAGCTACGCTTCTTTTTTCATATTTAATATTTCCAAAAAATCCCTAAACATAGTTCTAGTAAATCCTGCGTGACGCGATTTACTTTATGATATGCGCAATAATGATATATAAATAATTGTTTGTGTTGCTATTAATTAGAAAGAGGACAGATAATGAATAAGTGGTGGTGAATAATGAAGAGCTTCAAATATAGCAACACTGTAATTGCGCGAGATAAAAATTCTTAGAACAGTTGTTGCCCGCCGTCTGATAAAGAGTTGCCGAAATTGTTGAAGCATTTTAGTTCATAGACCTGTTATGTTTTTTTACTTCGGTGGGGTTAAGTGCTATGGAAAGATCTAAGGAGAATGTTGTGATACGTACAGAGCGAAAACAGATTCGTGCTGGCAACCGAATATGTTGCCAATCGAGTGGTTCGGTTGTGATAACCGAATTTTTTGGTTATGACAACTGAAAATCAATTAAGACATAGCTAATTCAATTGTGACAACAGTATTTCGGCTGCCTTAACAACAATTTGGTAGTCACAAAAGAAAAATTCGGTTACCACAACCGAACCATTCGATTGGCAACAAATTCGGTTGTCAGCACGAATATGTTTTCTGAAATATCTGAAATACCTTTTCAGTAAGCTCTAAAATAGGCCCTGTAACCAAATTGAAGACTTTCTTTTTTAATATTTCAATAATGACCATTTTTGCAAAAATCTTATTTATTTAAAACTTTAGATAAATAATCGTAACTTTAGTGTAGATAAATGGACAGACAGGACCAGAGGTTTCATTTGAGGTGCGATTCAAGCTCATAGCTCTTCGATCTAAAATGGTTTGACAAAAAATTATGGGATCAATTTTAAAAAGGTATTGAGACCTTGCATTAACGATGAGTGTGCATCACTGGCCCCAACTTTTTTCCATATTTCTGGCAATTTTTCAATTTGAGCTCGAAAAAATTACTCCTCTTTTGAGGCAATCCATTTTGCATTGTGCCATCAACAGCAACAAGTAGTAGTCGAAGGAGCTATGTTTGGAGCATACGGCGGGAGGGGTAGGAATTTTCATTTCAGAATTTCCCAGTAGGTCTTGACCGGTCTTTGGTCGAGCGTTGCCATGCTGCAAAATGACTTTGTCGGGCCGTTCTTCGTATTCCGGCCGTTTATGGTAATATGTCGTCCACAGTTACAATGCGATGCAAAAAACTTTTCCTTTTTTACCCTTAGAAGAGCTGTTCACAAGCGTAAAGTCGCCTTTCGACGTCGCGCGGCTTCAACTTGTATGGCACCCAGTTTTCTTGCTTTTGATGCATCTGATGACTGTCTACTCATCCACTCTCAATTGTTCAGATAGAAAATTCGCGCCCTAAACTTCCACTTCGATAGATTTGATGACCATCGGCCGCACTTTTCTTCATATGAAAGTAACAGTTTATCTGGTAGGAATTTCGACATGTTCGAGGTAATATTTAGTATTGTTGTTATGTTTTCCATCATATGATACAAGCTGCCAAAGACGCTCATCTCTCATCAATTTGCAGTTTTATGAAACATCTTCACTATAATTGGATGAAAATCTATTAAGCTTCTTTCCTGAGTCTTTGTACATGAAAAGTTATAAAAATAAATTCATTGAATTACCACCACCCATACGGTGGATGTTCAAGCAATTCGTACTTTAATTCTTTGAATTTAGCCATCGTCAAAACACTTTTGTGAGCAGGTGCATTACCTTGAAGAAAAATGATTTTTTTCTTCTTTAAACCAGGTCTTTTCTCACGAATTTTTTCATCCAGCTGATGCAAAAGGCTGCAATAATATTCAGAGTTGATTGTTTTACCTTTCTGAAGATAATCAATCAACAAAATTCCCAAAAAACTTATGACATAACCTTCTTTGCTGATCGTTGTGACTTAACCTGCTTTTGAGCTGAACAACCAGCTTCAGTCCACTGTAAACGTTCTTGTTTCAATTTAGGATCATGGTGGAAGATCCAAGTCTCATCCATAATTATAAAACGACGCAAGAAGTCGGTTTTATTCGGCTTAAAACGCTCCAAATTACGCTGAGAAATTTGTTTTCGATCCAGTTTTTGTTGAATTGTTAATGTGTGCGGCACTAACTTTCCACAGTTTTTTCATACGTAATTCTTCATGTAAAATATGGAGTACTCGTTCGTCTGAGATGCCTATGGCATTAGCGATTTCACGCTTAGTCAAACTTGGATCTTCACTAACCATATTATGTACCTGCTCAATGATTTCTGCTGTGGTTGCAGTTTTTGGTCGTCCTTCGCGTGGATCGTCTTTAAGGCTGGTACGACCGCGTTTAAATTCACCAGCCCAAAATTCAACGGTGCCTTTTGAAGGTGAGGATTCCTTATACACTTTAACAATTGTTCATAAATTTCCTTTGCTTTTAAACCCTTCAAAACAAAGAATCTAATGACTGCACGATATTCAATTTTTTCCATATTAAAAAAAATCAATGACACGTCAACTTCAAATGGCTTGTAAACAAAAAAAAGAATTGACAGAATGACTTGCAACTTTGCATGTGTTCTCAGGACAGTTATACCAACTTGAGAAAAAAAAAGTTTGGAGCTAGCAGTGCCATCTCTTGGTGAGAGCAGGAACTTTTTAACCAACCTGTATATATCACACAGAAGATATTACGTCGATATCATTAATATATTTTTTAGAAGACAATCGAAGTATTATTTTGAGCTTTTCTACTTTTTATCAGTTGGAGGGTAAATCGACGATATTAAACAAAATGTCAAGGAAATACATTTTAGGTTTATTTTAAAAAGTAAATACGACAAGAATATTATTGAAAAAATATTAAAAATAAAAAAGCCAGATTTGCGATTAATTTTGCAAATAACAAGGTAAGCTAAAATTATATTTCATTTATGTATTTAAAAAAAATCACCCTTTTTAAGAAGAAAAAAACATATTATTTGTGGAAGTAATAAATTATTATAAATTAGGAAAAATACATTTAAATCCATAGAATACCGGTTGATGGAGAGAATTTATGTTAAATTGAATTTGTGTATTTTTGGAATTTGTGAAATTTGTGAAATTTTAATAAAGTGAAATAAAATATATAAAAACTTATTTGTATCTTCTCTGTGGTTATCTGGGGATATCTTCTTTCTAACTTCCATTTTTTATCTTCCAGATGTTTATTTAGCAATATCGCTAATTTAATTTATGGAATAGTCGCTTTCGTATTGCTGTGAAGAATTGCACTCGGGACACGATTTCTAACAAATGGGGTATCTTCTGCAATACGAAGACGATTGTTGCCGAAATAACTACTTCTATTTTTTAAGATTGTTTTTTTTTATTTAAGATATTTTAGTTTTGGCAAATTTAGATAAATTCACTAATATTTATAAAGCAGAATACTCAATAGATAGTTTTTAAATTCATACTATTCGTGTACAGATTATTTGTTCTTGGCCGGAGATAAAGTCAAAATAATGAAACTACATTCCCACAAAAATCTTCAATTTGTTTTTAAACTGAGTGGCTTTAAGTACACAAATTGGCTGTAAATTAGTGCAATAGCACTTTTTATAATTTTCACACACAATTATTTAACAGATACGAGCTAAAAAAAAACTTTTACAAATATATCGGTAATCAGCAGCCTTAGGCACAGCTACAACTGCCTTAAGTGACTTAAGCTTTTTTTTTATTTTTTATTTTTTTTTTTTATTTTAAAAAATTTTAAATTTTCCTTTCATACTGATACTTGCATAAGTCCATAAAACCAAATTTGTTTCTGCCTTTAAAGTTTAGATAGTTGGATTGTATTAATTAATTTGGAGCAGAGTATTCAATAATTTTTCTTTTTTAATTTTTTTTAAATATATTTTTATAATGATTTTTTTTTTATAAATAAGTTTTAACAATATAAAACACTTAGGACTAAGATTTAACCAATGCTAACTGCATTAGCGTTAGCATTGGAATTTGCATTAGCACCACCGAAACCGCCACCGCGACCACCAGCAGAAGATGAAGCAGATGATGAGGCAGAAGCAGAACCGGAGCCACCACCGAAACCAGGCTGGCCACCAAAACCACCGGGACCGCCAAATCCACCGGGACCGCCAAATCCACCGGGGCCTCCAAATCCACCAGCACCACCGGAAGCGCCAGCATTCGCAACAGCGTTGGCATTGGCATTAGAACCACCGAAACCGCCGCCGGGACGGCCACCGAAACCACCACCAGGACGGCCTCCAAAACCACCAGCACCTCCGAAGCCGCCACCAGGTCCTCCAAATCCGCCGCCATGTTGACCACCGAAGCCGCCGCCTGGGCGACCTCCAAATCCACCACCTGGTGCACCACCGAAGCCGCCACCTGGTGCACCACCAAAGCCACCACCACGATGACCACCGAAGCCGCCGCCAAACCCGCCACCAGGTTGACCACCGAATCCGCCACCACTAGCACCTGCATTGGCATTTGCAGTAGCAGTAGCACTTCCACCCCCGAATTGGGGGTAAGCTTTAGCACAGACGGCCAAAACAGCGAGAATAATGAAAGCCTTCATGATAATGACTTAAACTTTCGAATGGACAAAACTTAACTGATATCCAATTATACTCTAATATCAGCTTTTATACCACAATATACGCAATTTTTTAAAATGAGATTTCTATTCCAAAGGGAAAACATAAAAATAATAATCTCTCATCTTTCACACTCTAAAATCGAATACGAGCAAATCATCGAAAAAAAAAACAAAAATCTGCATATGTACACCAGTGTTGTCAGTTTAGAAGATTTCCCCTAGACTTAGGGGATTTTTCGGTTTAGTGGAAGTGTAATCAGACTCATTGTTTGGGAGAAAGAAAAAGTAGTTGAAAAAAATTAAATATACAACAAAATTCACAAGTTTTTTGGTTATTTTATTTAGTTTTAAATAAATACAAATATGTTAAAAATTAGTCAAAATTAAAATAGACTTTTGGAAATAATTTCGATTTGATTTTTAACAACAAAAAATTAAAATACATAAAAATTCACACAAATTACAATATTCTGTTTTTACAATTAAAAAAAGTTTGTAAGTTAAAATAACTGAAAATATCATTTAAAAGAAATGATATTTCATTAAAAAACCGGTCTACTTAATTTTCATTTAAATTAAATGCCATTTGTTATTTATTTTTAAATGTTGATTAATCAACTAACACATCCGTAAGAAACAAATAATATAATCAGTTAAAATAAATGTCAAAATTTTACCTAAAAAATAAATGTTTTTTCATTTATTTGAAATTATTTCCGTTTTTGTAGTTTTTGTTTTTTTTTTTAATATACTCGTACAATACAAAATGAATGGATGCATATGAAGCTATAAACACTTTTTGTGTTAATGTGTTTGTTTATGTATGTGTGTTTATGAATTTCTTGTAATTTGTATTGAAAAATTTTGTATATATACAACCAATTTAAATAAAAAAAACAAATTGAAATTTTTTGAATATTTTTTTTTTCAAACAGACAGGAAACAAAATTTAAGTTTGTAATAACTGTTACGGACACAAATAAACCACAAGTTTCCGTTTTGTGGGTAAATTTTTATTAAATTTCAAACAAAAGAAAAAAATAAATGAAATTGAAAAAATTGTAAATGATAGAAAATTATTTCGAATAAATGTATAAAAAAGTTAATATAGATATTTCTTTGAAAAATAAATGTATATTCCTTTATTTTTAAATGGAACGGAAAACTTTTTTATTAAACTACAAACAGTTAACTACATAATATTCTGAGTGTAATATTAAATATCTTTCATAGAATATTTTTGTAAATACAAATAAAAAAAATTTTGAAAAAGGCACCAATAATGGAATTTGTTAATGAAATAAAATTGACTATTTCGGAAATAGAATTAACAATTTCTGAAATACAAATGACTATTTCTGAAATACAATTGACTATTTCTGAAATACAATTGGCAATTTCTGAAATACAATTGACTATTTCTGAAATACAAATGACTATTTCTGAAATACAAATGACTATTTCTGAAATACAATTGACTATTTCTGAAATACAAATGACTATTTCTGAAATACAATTGACTATTTCTGAAATACAAATGACTATTTCTGAAATACAATTGACTATTTCCGAAATACAATTGACTATTTCTGAAATACAAATGATTATTTCTGAAATACAAATGACTATTTCTGATACGCAAATGACTATTTCTGAAATACAAATGACTATTTCTGAAATACAATTGACTATTTCTGAAATACAATTGACTATTTCTGAAATACAATTGACTATTTCTGAAATACAATTGACTATTTCTGAAATACAATTGACTATTTCTGAAATACAATTGACTATTTCTGAAATACAATTGACTATTTCTGAAATACAATTGACTATTTCTGAAATACAAATGACTATTTCTGAAATACAATTGACTATTTCTGAACTACAATTTACTATTTCTGAAATACAATTGACTATTTTTGAAATACAAATGACTATTTCTGATATAAAATTGACTATTTCTGAAATATAATTGGAAAAGGTGTAGTTCAAAGCTCGTTGAGGGCAATGCATAAGGAGCTACTAAAATTTCATTATGAATAGAGCTGTAATTCAAATTACTTTTGTAAGAACAAATGTTAATTTTTAGACAGTGTAGAGGGAATTTAAAAAAATTACTTGGCAGCACTGTTATAATCTTATGAAAGTTGCGTCAGCAATTAGCATCTAAATAAGTTAATATGAACCTACACCGTATGAAGTACAGTGGACGAAATTACATTAGGTGGTATTTTTGAAATTTAACAAAAACAGGAAAATTAAAAAAAAAATAAGCAAAATTGAGAGAAACTCAATTTCATTTTGACTGTAAAAAATTTAATTTCTTGTAATTTTGACATTGGGGTCACTTACGTCTTTGGGAAATGTCATCATCTAACTTAATAATTTATTACTACCAAAAACATAGCGAACATGAAAGGCATTTTGATACAAAAAGTCAGTATTTTTCTTCACTCAACCTTTCACTGTGGAGGTGGTAAAATTTACTATTACGTTTTTATGTAATTAACAAAAAGTTTTGTGAAATAAAGTGCCTGTTTTGTTGGAAAAAAATAAACAAAATATTCTTTTATTTATTTAATTAAAAATGTACATATAATAATCCATATGGTTAATCTTACAAAAGATTTGGTTATTTTGACATTACAAAAAATTTTGTCATATGTAAAAATGACATTTTGTATCTATAAAAGTACAACAAATATTTGTAAAAATATAAACATTTTGTTAAAATGCTAAATTATTTTGTACAGGGATTATTTTATATCAACCTTTTCAAAACTACTTAAATAACTCTGCATCAGAATAATAACAAAAAATAAACTTTAAATCTTTGAGATCGGACTCAAATCGGTCATGGCAACTGCAGCAAAAAAAAAAATAATCTCTATACCATTTAAAAATATACATTTAAAAATTGTATGCTGTTTCTTTAATATTTTCGAAATTTTTGTGAAGTGCGCCTAATTTAATTTCGTGCACTGCAGATGCGAATAACTAACCCAAAACCCAAACCCAAAATTAATTTTATTCTATCTTTCCAGCTAATGTATATTTATTAAAAGATGTGCGAAAGTTTTTATGAAAATTAAAAATTCATTTAAAAAAATTTGTCGGGGGATTTTTTTTATTTTTATTCGACAGACGGTATATTTTGTTTCATTTTTTTTTTTTTGGTAAACAGAAGCAAAGATATATAAACAGGTTTTAAAAGCAATTGAATGTGGCAAAATGTCAAAACTTATTCAACAAACTGTTATAAATACATAATTTGTGGTAAGGCTGGTTCCTCGCCGGATTATATTTTTGCTCAAGGATGTCATCGGGGCACAACGTTTTCAGAATTTCTTGAAATGTTAATTAAGTTAAATAATAATAACTCAACGAGAATTTCCCATCTAACAACAAGCAACAGAAAAAGACCACAATTTGTCTTATTAACCCGTTCCCGGCCAGTGATGCCATATGACCACTTGCGAACTTGTTTGGGCCCGTTTGTAAGACTTTGTTGTGGATATATGTCTTAAAAAATATTTAACCAATTCAAGCTCGGGCGGGCACAAAAAATCAAAAAAAATGTATTTCCACTGGTCTTAAATTGGTGACTTCCCATCAACCTATTTCACCAAAAATCAATATTAATTTCGGAAACTATATTTTGGCCGGTAGCTTTAAGAATAAATATTCTCGCAAAAAATCTCAATTGATTTTAAACAAAAAATCAGAAATCTGATCTGGTCCACAACTTTTGATAATTATTACATCTCACTTTATATGAAAATTCCTTAAATCAAGAGGTCCCCAAAATCAAACTTTGAACGAAAATTACCATAGCTATAATTTTATAAAATTTTTATTTTAAGTATTTCTCGCTTTATAATTGTACCCTGTGAATGAAAGATTTATTGGTTAGGGTCCCTTATATGGTTACGAGGATGGGAAAAGTAATGTGTCCAAAAATATTTTTTCATAAAAAAATTAAAAAAAAATATATTACAAACTTTTCAAAAGTTATTTAATATAACTTAGTCATGATGGGAATCGAACCTGGAAACTCTGGTTGTCAGCCGAAAACTCTACTCACTGAGCTATCGACATCGATTAAACATAAATGAATTGTTGCGCTTCGTGATTTAATTCGTAATGTCTATTTTGGTTAATGTCGAAACAAATAATTTATAACCAAAATAATTATTCGACCCAAATAATCGATTAAAATATAGGGTCCGCCAAATAACTTTTTTTTTTTGAAAATGCTATAAAAAAAAACTACTGAATATTTTCTCAAATTTCTTTTTTTATTTGAAAGTACAATCCTTCCGTTAATAATGGAAAAATTTCATTCACCCCACAAATAATAGTCCAACGGTGTCAAATCGCAGCTCCGAGGTGGCCAAACCACATCAGCTCTGCGGCTCATAATGCGATCTTCAAAAACAGGGCACAAAACATCGAGTGTAGCTTCGGCTGTATGGCACGTAGCGCCGTCCTGTTGCAACCAAATTGTTGCTAATATCCTCCTCTTCAATTTTTTGAACAAAAACTCGTTCAACATGGCCCGATAATTTGAATGAAATTATTTTCCATTATTAACCGGAAGGATTGTACTTTCAAATAAAAAAAAAAATTTGAGAAAATATTCCTTAATTTTTTTTAATAGCATTTTCAAAAAAAAAAGTTATTTGGCGGACCCTTTAAGTCGATTAAGCGGTTAAATTTATTATAAGAATTTTTCTGTTATTATTCTTAAAACTTTCTAATTTTCTTAACTTTCGCAAGAAAATCGTAGAAAAAACATCAACTAAATAAAGGGTGGTTAAATTTTAAGGGCCGATGTTGATTTTGATTATTGTCATTTCCTTTTTTATGATAATATGGTATGGTTCAATTATGTATGAAGCAAAATATCGGTGAAATGGATGCTGCGACCTCGGCGGCACACCTCCATCCGATGGTCCAAATTTTCGATGACGCTGAGGCATAATTGAGGTTCTATGCCGTTAATGTGCCGAATTATCTCATCCTTTAGCTCTTGAATTGTTGCTGTCTTATCGACGTACACCTTTTCTTTCAAATAACCCCAGAGAAACAAGTTCAACGGTGTCAAATTACATGATCTTGGCGGCCAATTGACATCGCCACCACGTGAGATAACACGGCCATTGAATTTGTCGCGCAAAAGAGCCATTGTTTCGATAGATGTGTGGCAAGTGGCACCGTCCTGTTGAAACCACATATCGTCCAGGGTGATATCCTCAATTCCTGGCCACAATAAGTTCGTTATCATCTGGCCGACACCTCATGATACACTATTGCGAACAAAAGCAATATTTTCCGCAGAACGAACTGGGCAAGCATGCACAGGTGTTTTTACAGACCCGGTTTGCTAAAATTTTTCCACAATTCTCCCGATTGTGGACACATTTGGGCGATTACGCTGACCAAAAAAAAATACGAAGTGATCGAAACGCATTTTGATTTGAACGCCCATTTTCATAATAAGCCTGAATAACTTTAAAGCTTTCCTCGATTGTGTATTTTTCCATGGTTCAAATTGAGTTAGTCTGAAATTGAGAAATGTCAAATGAAATGCAGAAACAAAAAATTTGACGTTTAGTTGTGGTTCACATTTAACATCGGCCCTTAAAATTTAACCACCCTTTACGATCAAATTATTTTCAAATCGACTGAATCAAAGCAAATGCTATACAGGCTTTAGGAAATATCATCTACAATTTTTATTTTTGTTTCAGTTCCTTTAAAAAATATAAATATATTTTCATGACCAAAAAATTTAAATTGAACTTTCAACCTCCTTATAACATACATGTATTTCGGGCTGACAGAAGATCTCATCAGAAAGCCAAGTCTTAGAAAAGCTAGAGCCTCTAAATATATAGTTTTCTCCTTAGCAATGAAACACGTGACTAGGTATATTCCTAACAAGCACTATGACGTTATTTAAAATTGCTTTAAATTCAAAAACTGTATTTTCAAAAAAAAAAAACAGTCAGTTAAAATTCTATGAAAAATTCACAAAAACTAAACAATAAAATGGAATTTTATTTCTAATTTGATTTATCAACAAATTTTGATGAAGTAGGAACTTCAGTAGATTTAATTTGTTTTATCAAAAATATTTAATAATTCGCTTATTTGAATTCTTAATTGAACAAACACAGAAAAGTCGGTGAGGACTTGTCAGGAATATGCGTGGTTTTTATATCTTCTCAAATAAATAACCTCTTTAACTCTAAAGCTTAAACCAGGTAGTGAAAGAATTAGGGAACAGTGGCAGTGCTCTCTAATTTTGTTTGTAAATTTCGCAAAAATTATTCTTACTATATTTCTAAGAATTTTTTATTGAAATGTCCCACTTCGGTAAAAAAAAACTACACTGTGTTGTTAAGGGTTTACTCCCTTCCACTGAACAAGTCTGACATTTTCTTTTTAAAAATTACTCGGATTGAGTACACATGAGAAATGGTAACAGAATATGAAAATATGCTTTAAACAAAGAAATACGTGTCTCGGCGTTTTGCTGTAGCATGTCATTTTGAGAAAATCGATTTTAAGCTTCGAAGGACCGTGGAGGTTCACTTGTAATGTAATACTATTATAAAAAGTTCTATAAAAACAGAATGGGTGAACCGATTGTAATGCTTGAGCCAGTTTTGAAAAGGGAATTAAGTTTGGATTTTTTTTTATTAAAAAAACTATTTTTTTCTCCGCTAGATGGCGCTTAATTTTCATGTAAAGTTAAAAAATAACCATTAAAAATACATTACATTCTGACGTGCTACAACAAAACGCCGACACACGTATTTCTTTATTTTAAGCCTATTTTCATATTCCATTAACATTTCTCATGTGTACCAACCACTGTCGTACTGTGTTATAAGGCATGATTCTTTAAATAATCTCAGGATGCAATAGACTTAACTTGATATTTCAGCAAAAAGCAGAAAGAAATACATTTATTTTTCGTTAAACGATTAATCGCCATTTTTTTCCTATTAATCAACCCGAATAGCCGATTAATCAATTTTCTTCATTTTTTGTATAACCCTCAGGGTCGAATAATTGGAAACACTACGAAACATACATTTCGTGATGTTACAAAAAAATACAAAGCAATGAGTTTAAAAATTGATTTTCAAAAATATTTTAATTAATTCATGCAATACGTTATCAATGATCGGTAACTCATTACTTTATGCTTGCAAATAATGCAAAATGTAACGCGCTATCTTTTCAAGATAACGCATGATTATATAGCACCCATTGGCAAAGTTTTACTGGGCATGTTAATCTTTCAGCTCAACGCCAGCCGCCTTTACTGTGTGATTGCATATAAATATTTTGTATGTCAGTTTTATTTGCTTATTTTAAACGTTCTGGTTAATTAATTATTTAAAGTTTATGTGTTATCTTTAACTGGTACTACTAGTTTTATAACTATTTGTTTTGTTTCTTTTTAAGATTTCAGCATATTATTAGTTTTGGAACATAATAAACAATTTTTGGCATCATAAATGTTTTTTGATAAAAGGGTTTGCAAAAATAAAAAAATCGTGATGTTTTATTTGTAAAATAAAAACAGTGTGAGAAAAAAATATTAATTTACAAAGTTTTAATTATATTTTAGTAATTGCAAGTTTTGCTGGGAAAATATCACGTCACATGACCGGTTCATTGTGATAGGGACCGGTCACGGGACCGATCATTTTAACATGGGCTTGTCCTAAGAGGGGGTCAATTGGCCTCTGTGACACGTAACAGGACTTTTAAACCGGTTACATGTTAGGTACTTTAGGAACCGGTGCTCTTTTCACCTAACTCGTAATATGTTTTTTCGGAACCGGTTTAGTTTTCACCTATCCCGGGACAGGTCCCAATTCCCAACTATCCCCTTTTTTCCCGCAGAGTCAATACTCATTGTTTAAATTTTATTGTTTTAATTTCTTTTTGAAGGGACACCCTACTCTCTAGCTATATTTTGCGGCATGAATCAAAATTAAGTAAATTTTGCTACTAATTTTTTAATATTTTTAGCCAGATTTTATTATATAAACAAGTTAGCAAAAGACAAAACGAAAGATAAAATAAACAAACAAAAATTGTAAGCAAATTATTATAATGAATTTAATAAACAATCATTATAATGTTATATATAATTAACATAATAAATAAAGCTTTGTTTTAATTTTAATAGAAGAAACTTTTTTGATTTAGCTGTAATAAATGTTATTTTCTTGCATTAGTTTTGTCAACAGATGGCGTATTAAATTAACATATCTAATTTAATTTCACTAATTAAATATTAATGAAATGAACCCTGGAAGCAGAGATTTTGAGAATTAATAAATATATTTATGTATCTACATACAATTAAATTAAAAAAAAAAATCAGTAGAAAAATCTGTAAAAAGTTTGTTAAATCGATTTAACTAATATTTAGTTTAATTGTTGTCAAAATACTGTTCTAGTTCTAGTTATCTCAGAACATTTACTAACTGAAAAATTGTTTTTAATTTAATTTGATTTAGACTTGCTAACTTATCTCAGAATAATTAAAGCTGAATGCCTTGCCATAGTTATAAATATCAAATTTAAGGTTTTACTCTGGTTATTTGTTAGTTAGGTTACTTGCCCCTAACAAATTTTTAAGAATTTATTTTTAATCTGCTAACTGTTTAATAAATTGTTGAAAATTTAAAAAAAATTATATTCATAAAAGATTACTCTTGAATGAATGACAAATAAAAGTGTAAAAGTTTTACTAGAGTCTTAGAAATAAACCTATAAAAATAGCAGAAAAAGTTACTAAAAATTATATAAAAAATAACCTTGTCTAAATACACAAATAAAATTACTTAATATACAAAATTTTAGTTATATTTGAGTTAAATTTTGTTAATTGAAAATAAAATTCAAAATCATTATAAAAAAAATTAGATATATGATAAAAATCGTAAAAATAAAATGTTATAGCTACAAAGTTTTAGTTATATTTATGATAAATTTCGTTGATTCCAAATAACAATCTATCAACAGAAATATTTGCTAAAAAAATAGTATGCTGCTGATTTAAGAATGGCACACTTTTATTCAAACTAAAAAATATAAATAAATATTTAAAATATATTTTTAAGTAATATATATTTAGCAAAATTTTTTGCTGATTTTGTTTATATAGCTATAAAATTATTATTTTAAAAAAAATCAGCAAAATTGTAAAAACCTACTAGAATTAAAAAAACACCAAAATTTTAAAAATTTAAAGAACACCAAAAACTAGAATTGAAAATGATAAAGTTCAATATTTTCAATAAAAACAGAAATTTGAAAAATAATCAGTATGGGTACATTCGTAAATGCAGTAGTTGCGCATCACTGCAGCATAATAAAAGTAAATCGTTCAAAAAAGCATCACTTGGCAGCACTGATTTACTTCAAACTTTTTTTATGCAAACAATTGACAGTGCTGCCGCATATTTTTGCTACTTCAGGTTGGTTGAAAAGTTCCTGCGCTCACCAAGAGATGGCACTGCTAGCTCCAAACTTTTTATTTCTCAAATTGGAATAACTGTCCTGAAAACACATGCAAAGTTGCAAGTCATTCTGTCAATTCTTTCTTTGTTTACAAGCCATTTGAAGTTGACGTGTCATTGATTTTTTTTAATATGGAAAAAATTTAATATCGTGTAGTCATTAGATTCTTTGTTTTGAAGGGTTTAAAAGCAAAGGAAATTTATGAACAATTGTTTGACGTGTATAAGGAGTCCTCACCTTCAAAGCGCACCGTTGAATTTTGGGCTGGTGAATTTAAACGTGGTCCTACCAGCCGTAAAGACGATCCACGCGAAGGACGACAAACAACTGCAACCACAGCAGAAATCATTGAGCAGGTACATATTATGGTTAGTGAAGATCCAAGTTTGACTAAGCGTGAAATTGCTAATGCCATAGGCATCTCAGACGAACGAGTACTCTATATTTTACATGAAGAATTACGTATGAAAAAACTGTTTGGAAAGTTAGTGCCGCACACATTAACAATTCAACAAAAACTGGATCGAAAACAAATTTCTCAGCGTAATTTGTAGCGTTTCAAGCCGAATAAAACCGACTTCTTGCATCGTTTTATAACTATGGATGAGACTTGGATCTACCACCATGATCCTAAATGGAAATAAGAACGTTTACAGTGGACTGAAGCTGGTTCTTCAGCTCCAAAGCAGGTGAAGTCACAACGATCAGCAAAGAAGGTTATGGCATCAGTTTTTTGGGATGCAAAAGGAATTTCGTTGGTTGATTATCTTTAGAAAGGTAAAACAATCAACTCTGAATATTATTGCAGCCTTTTGGATCAGCCGGATGCAAAAATTCGTGAGAAAAGACCTGGTTTAAAGAAAAAAAAAATATTTTTCATCAAGACAATGCACCTGCTCACAAAACTGTTTTGACGATGGCTAAATTCAAAGAATTAAAGTACGAATTGCTTGAACATCCACCGTATTCACCAGTTTTGGCTCCCAGTGACTACTATCTCTTCAGAAATCTCAAACAATTCCTTCGTGGAAAGAATTTTTCGTCGAATGAAGAGGCCATAGCAGCCGTAGACGGTTATTTTGCAGAGCTTCCGGAAAACCATTATAAAGATGGGATAAAATTATTGGATGATCATTGGAACAAATGTATTGAGCCTCTAGGAGATTATATTGAATAAAAAAATATATTTCGTAACAACAACAGTATTCTTTCATTTCGAGCGCAGGAACTTTTCAACCAACCTGTATGGCATCATAATAATTTCTGATGCAATAGTGCGAAATCAGTCTTCTTTTTCATTTTAATTGATTTTAAATAATCAAAAATCATTTAATTTTTATATTAATTCTTTTTTTATTATAAGTTAACAAAAAAAGTATCATTTTACCATAAAGATTTTTAATAATATTTGTTAATGTTATTGTAGTGAACATATTTTTATTTTTTGCAAAATGTTCTAAAAAGAAAACTGTGCAGATGTTGAGCAGTAGCAAAGCATCTGCAACAGATGATCATGCATCAGCAACAAAAATTGGCATAACTGTGGTAATAATAGTGTCGCACAAATTTTCTGCATTTACGAACATACCCTACTTTTTTTATAGCCGATTCAAATTTAAAGTTTTAAATGGCCCACCCTGTATATGATTTATAAATGTATAATAATAATTTAAATAATTTTTGAAAATATATTTTTAAATACATTACTTTGTGTTTTTTTGTAAGCAAAAGAGAAATGTATGTTTTGACAACACTAACGAAAAAACGAAGCGCAACAATTCCTTTAAGTTTAAAGCAATCAAAAGTTATATGCGTTCTTGAGTTCATGGCTAGCAACCAGAGTTTCCGGGTTCGATTCCCACACCACATTTTTTTTAATAACGTTTAAAATATTTTTAATAATTTTTTTTAATAAAAATTCCTCTTTTTTATAGGTAACCGCATACATTAACACCATGCATGAGCCCCTATGGCTACACATTACTTTGCACATTATTTGGAAATGTGTGGTTTTGCTGGGAACCGCAAAATAAAAAAATTGTCAAAATTGAAAAATATTACAAAAATGCAAATAAAATCCGATAATTATAAAAACAACCCCCACAATTAAAAATATCAGAAAAATTAAAAAAAAAATAAATAAAAAATGCTTAAAAATTTATATAAAAAAGAAAAACAACTGCAAAACTAAAAAACAATATAAACACATGCCCCAGCGAATAGCTGATTTGGACATACGGTAATAAAAGGAGAACAAACAAAACACAAAAATAGTAAGTAAATTTCATTTAAACTCAACAATATAAAAAAATCAACTGTATGTTAGCATAAATAGCATTTTCCCTTTGATTTGTGAGTGAAATGAATATATTTATAATTGAAGCGGAGCCGCGAATAATGTTTTAAGCAACAATTTTTACAAAACCTGTTTTTCTCTAGATTACCGTTAGAATAACTCTCTTTTATGACTTAAAAATGAATTAGGCAAAATTATGCAGGATTTGTTATAAAAATGTAATCTAAAGAAGTCAGTCAGTGGGATACATCTACAAATTTTGAATTTTTTTTCTCGATTTCTTAACAATTTCAATTTTGTCGCTTACAACGTTATTCGCGGCTCTGCTTCAATTATCACTTTCAAGGGCACGAAGAATGTTGAAGAAGGTCGGATCAAAAAATGCATTCCATTCAGCGTGTAGCTAATAACTTTATCCATGTATTTTCCATGATTACTAAATAAAAATAAGAACATTTTTTCATTTGGAAAAAAATTGTTCTATGATCTCGATCCCGACTAAAAATACAATTTCATAAAAATTGCTCAAATTATAAAAGAACACAAATAACTGAAAAAAATTTTGAAATTCAAAAAAAATTAAATTCTGATAGGATTATAGAAACGCTCCTATTAAAAAAATCGCCAAAAAATATCAAAATTAAAACTTTACAAAAATTTAAAAATTAAATCACCAATAATGTAAAAAAATCGCTAAAATTAAAAAAAAAAAATACCAAAATTATAAAAGTTGCATATGTTGAAAAAATCGCCAACACTGAAAAAAAGTCTTCAAAAATTAATAAAAATATTTAATATTGCTTTAGTTTATTAGAAAAATTTCTAATAAATAAAAAAAACACTAGTTTAAAAAAAGGCCAGAAATTAAAACTTTTGAAAATTTAAAACTAAGTATCGTCCGTATCTCGAAAACTAAATGAAATAAATTACAAAAAAACGGCACAAAAAAATTTTAAGACAACTTTTTCAATTCTATCAATTTTGTAATATTAGCGTTTCTTTTAAATTCGGAATATTTTTTTAATTTTAACAACTTTTTTAATTTTTTGGCGGCTAATTTTTAATTTTATCGATTTTTTTAATTTTTGATGATATATAATTTTGTTAACTTTTTTTTTAACTTTCAATTTTTTATTTAGCGATTGATTTTAATTTTGGCGATTTTTTTAAACTTTTTGATTTTAGCAATGTTTTTATAGTTTTGGTGATTTTTTTTAATTTTGGCGATATTTATCTAGAAATAATTTTTTATAGAAAATGTTCCACATTTTTAAAACAAGGCGAGAGAGAGAGAGAGAAAATCAAAGTCAGTACAAAGTTTTGGGATTACAATACATGCCCTAATTAGATACAGCGCAGGAAAGCTAAAAAATCACTTAAACTTGAATAATTTTTCTAAATTCAATATCTTTGGAAAAAGTACTAATAAAATTTTAATTTTACAAATTCTTTTAAAAAAATTCATTTTTATTAAAATCGCCAAAATCGGTACACCTTATACGTATTTGTAATTTCACTTTAGGAGCGTATACTTAATAAGATTTTAACCAAATATTTATCATACGTATCAAAATATCATGATATTTTCCAATGATAGCATTTTGGTACTGAGATTTTGAATTTCGCTAGTGATTTCCTTTTTTTAAGTATTAAAGTGAGGTTAATTCAATTTTTCATTTATCTATTTAACCACATCCTTTTGTGTTCAATACAGAGTTATTTTCCAGTTATCCTTTTGATAAAAATGCGTAACTTTTTCAGTTTTATTTTTTTTTCTCATGTATTTTTCAGACTTTTTTTAAACTTAATCAAAGGAATATCTTAAAAACTATAACAAAAACACGCGTACAAAAATTTATATAATCTCTAACACAGTTTTTAAAGGGTTTTGCAGGAATTTGTTTAACCGCGGAAACCACCACCACCACCAGCAGCAGATGCAGAGGCAGAAGCAGAAGCTGAAGCACCTCCACCGCCAAAACCACCACCAGAAGAGCTAGAGCTAGCAGAAGATGAAGCAGCACCGCCTCCACCACCTCCACGGATTGGGCCACCAAATCCGGGACGTCCACCGAAACCACCAATACCACCATAGTAAGGGTTGCCGCCGAAGCCACCGGGACGGACACCAAGTCCACCGCCATAAGGGTTACCGCCAAATCCAACGCCTCCTAATCCACCGCCTCCTAATCCACCGCCACCGAAACCACCGCCATAAGGGCTACCACCGAAACCACCGGGACGAAGCCCATAAGGGCTGCCCAATCCGACTGGACCACCAAAGCCGAATTGTGGTGCAGCACAAACAGCTGCCACTAGCATAGCGAGCACAATTAATACTTTCATATTGTACGAAATTCTAATGTTTACACTAAATTGTTGTGGTAACAACTAATAACATAACAAATGCGTACATAACTATTTATACTAAAAGAATTCGAAGCGAAAAGTCACTCGATAAAGTCAACGAAATATTGAATTTGCAAAATAATATACTTGAAACTGAGAGATTGATCGATTATTTTCTAATGATCATTCCAAATTGATGCTCGTAATAATGATCCTATAGATGTTTTGTCTTTTTTTGTAGAGCATTTTCAAAATACGATATTAGAGAAGTATGCGTAGGTCCGACCATAAAATTGAGAGAATATTAGTGAAAGATAAAAACGTTTGAAAAAAAAAATCCCCAAAATACACTCTTACAACTTGAAGAGTTTAGCTTGTATTATAAAAATAACAACAACAAATTAACACCTTTATTTGAAAACAAAACAAAAAAATTAAAAGGGTTAAAAACAAAATATGAACTTTATTTTATTATCTTATGATTTTGTTTTGATTTTTGTCTTTTGGGTGATTCCCAAATGAATAAATCTCAAAACTTGTAAACATAAAAGCATTTAAGCCCTGTGGTCAAATTAAATATTAATGTATAATAAAAACCGAACAATAGATAATAGGTTTCACTGATTAATGATTTAAACTGTCTTTTTGAAAATATACAAAAAAAAAAACCGTCGCGATTGAATTTGAAATTCAACGGTGTAGGGTGTAACAGTGTGTTATGTATAAATGCTTTACTATAAAATGGAAGTAATATGAGTTAATTCACACATTTGAAACATTCAAAAAGACAGGGTATACTTTATGTTGTTAGTAATGCTGAAGCTATATACAGGTTGGTTGAAAAGTTCCTGCGTTCACCAAGAGATGGCACTGCTAGCTCCAAACATTTTTTCCCACGTTGTGAGAACACATGCAAAGTTGCAAGTCATTCTGTCAATTCTTTCTTTGTTTACAAGCCATTTGAAGTTGACGTGTCATTGATTTTTTTTTTTTAATATGGAAAAAATTTAATATCGTGCAGTCATTAGATTCTTTGTTTTGAAAGCAAAGGAAATTTATGAACAATTGTTAGAAGGGAGTCCTCACCTTCAAAACGCACCGTTGAATTTTGGGCTGGTGAATTTAAACGTGGTCGTACCAGCCTTGAAGACGATCCACGCGAAGGACGACCAAAAACTGCAACCACAGCAGAAATCATTGAGCAGGTACATAATATGGTTAGTGAAGATCCAAGTTTGACTTAGCGTGAAATTGCTAATGCCATAGGCATCTCAGACGAACGAGTACTCCATATTTTACATGAAGAATTACGTATGAAAAAACTGTTTGGCAAGTTAGTGCCGCACACATTACAATTCATTGATTTATTATTCTTCAGAAAAGTTAAAACAATCAACTCTGAATATTATTGCAGCCTTTTGGATCAGCTAGATGAAAAAATTCGTGGGAAAAGACCTGGTTTAAAGAAGAAAAAATAATTTTTCATCAAGACTGCATTGTCTTGATGAAAAATGATTTTTTTTTGCTAACAAAAGTGTTTTGACGATGGCTAAATTCAAAGAATTAAAGTACGAATTGCTTGAACATCCACCGTATTCACCAAATTTGGCTCCCAGTGACTACTATCTCTTCAGAAATCTCAAACAATTCCTTCGTGGAAAGCATTTTTCGACGAATGAAGAGGCCATAGCAGCCGTAGACGGTTATTTTGCAGAGCTTTCGGAAAACCATTATAAGGATGGGATAAAATTATTGGAAGATCATTAGACCAAGTGTATTGAGCTTCTAGGAGATTATATTGAATAAAAAAATATATTTCGTAACAAAAACAGTATTCTTTCATTTCGAGCGCAGGAACTTTTCAACCAACCTGTATTACACCGTTTAGGGACTATTGTCAGCGGAGAGGCTGTGTTTTTAGGAAAACGACAAGCTTTTTGCAAGCAAATCTCCGAATAAATTTCCCAGTTCCAACCATATATATCACAACGTTCTCCCACGGTATTCCCATATCAAGCACTTAACCCCACCGAAGTAAAAATAACATATCAGGGCTATGAACTAAAAAGCTTCAACAATTTCGCCAACTCTTCATTAGACGGCGGGCACCAACTGCTCTAACATTTATCATCCCGCGCATTTACAATGTTGTAGTATTTTAAGTCCTTCATTTTTAACAACGTTTCATCCCTCCTCTATTTCCTTTCCAATAAACACATTAAATAGTAGAAAGTATTTCCTGAGAGCTGCTTTCCTTCAAAAAAAAAATATATATGTATATATGAGGACGGGTCAATAAACGCGTCACTTCTTGTATTTCCCGCCTCTTATTTGAAAGGCCAACACTACTCTTGTCCACAAGGAAAAGTGAATTTCGTGTGCTCACATTAAGCATTATTTTTTGCGAAAAAACCATCACTCATACCATGGCTATTCATGATAAATCCTATGGGACATCTGAACCATCAATTTCAATGGTAAAAAGTGGGTTACTGAATTTCGTTGCAGCCGCACAAGCACGGAAGAAGCCGGACGCCCAGTTGAGGTCTCTACACCCGAAACAATTGTAAAAAAATTCACGATATGGTTTTGGCCGGTACAAAAATGAGGAATTTATCAACAAAATAATTTGAAAGCTGCACACTTACAACTTAAACACTTACAACTTAAACACTAATTACTTAAACAAAATTACAACAAAAAAAATTGTAAAACAGACGAAAATTAATTTACTTTACGAATGTTTTCATTGTTTTAATACTAATTTCATATTTTTTTGATGATGATGGTTCTGTATCGCTTATCATTCACAGTTACTGTGTTTTCCAGCGGCTATCGCATGGTGGCCAAAGGTCGAACAATTAAAGGCAAGGGATACTATTAAGAGGATCTATCGTCTGGCGTGCAATGGCATTATAGGCGCCAGCGGGATGTGTATTAACGGAACAGATTCTCGTCAGTTATTTTGACACCATGTTATTTGATAGGAGCATGTGAGCCAACCGGTCTAGGGAACCTGAACTGGGGACCCAAGTATGGTTCACATGGTCTCAAAACAGATGAATATCTACATGGGAGCGGGCGTTTTTTGACACGGACTGCAACATGGTCTTCCTCAATTTTTCAGGCCTAAGAGGTGTAGTCTAAACCGGTAATGGAGTATATTTAGGCTCTTAATTGACTTGGTAGGAACAACTCCCTAAACCTGGGGTGGATTTCCGGCCATGAGGGGTATGAGGGCTACGAAAGGGCGGGTTGTCTGACCAAATGTGGGGCCCGATGACCCTTCATCGGACTTGAATCTTTTTGTGGGGCCTCGGAGGGATATATTAGGTAGAAGCTCAGGTTGTGAAGAGTGTCGAAATTTTCTGATTATTGGCGAAATTCTCGAGGCCAACGTCTGGCCAAATATCTTGCCCAGTGTGACTACTAGCCCTTGGAAGGAAGGACTTAGGGACCTTGACAGGGTACTTTACTGGGCACTATGATCTCAGGTGCCAACGGCACAAGAAGGGTCAATCGGACACTGACATATTTAGATTTTGTGAGTTGGAATCGGAGACCACGGAGCATGTTCTCTGCGAATGTCTTAGGCTTTGTGTTAGGAGGTTCAGGTTTCTAGGTGTGGCCGTGTCGCCTTCCGACATTTGGAATATTTTTAGCTTTAACGGAAGTTTCAACTTTTAGGAGAGCTCTAGGCAGCACAATAGACCTACACACCCAGAAAATAGATTCGTGGTGACAACCGATTTGTTGTCAATCGTGTGGTACAGTTGCAGCAATCCGATTGTTTTGTTGTCACTACCGAATTGTTATTGAGACAACCGAAATACTGTTATCACAATCGAATTATTTATGTCTCATTGGTGTTCAATTGTAACAACCGAAAAATTCGGTAACCACAGTCGAACTATTCGATTAGCTTTAAATTCGGTTTTCGGCACGTATCCGCTTTCTTTGTATATGGCTGGCCGTGGTGCGTATTGCCATTTGAATCTAATACACCGTATAACCCACGGCGTTGTTGGAAAAAATAAGACCCAATGGCACCTCCGGCGTAAATACAGTGACTTTGAGTAGAAGTAATGGCTCCTTATGAATAATACCTGCACCCCGTTTCTGATGTGAGAAGTTTTCATATCGAGAAATTTATAGTCACACTATTTTATACAAGGTGACTTAATAGATAATAAATTTAATTGTATTTTTACTGGAAATTTTTTTTTCAAGCTTCTAACTTTTAAAGCTGTGGCACATTTAATTTTATAAAATTTCTTATTACATAGAGAAATAACAAGAACACAGCGCCTTATTTTCTTCTTTAGATTAATATATATTTAATTGCGTGTGACTCACTCTATAGAAAGCAGAACAGGGTTGCGTTTTACATGTTTTTTGCGAAAACTTTATCGATGCGACAAATACAGAAACCAGGTGCTGAATTCTTTGTGCCCCAAAAGCAAAACATTTTGTTTGTTTATGTATTCGTTCAGAAGAAAATGTGCCTTGTCGCTCATGATAAATTTGAACAGAAAATCTTCCATGGCCTGACACATAGATGGCGCTATTAGACTTAAATCAATATGATTTTAAGTTAGCCCTAACCTTCAAAAGATACGTGTATAAATTTGAAAGCTGTCGGATCATTAGTTTGTGAATTATAGCATTTTGAGTGAAGCAACTTTTGTTATTGTGAAAAAAGATGGATAAAAAGGAATTTCGCGTGTTCATAAAATATTGCTTTTTGAAGGAAAAAAATGCAGTTGAAGCAAAAGCTTGGCTTGATGACGAGTTTCCGGACACTGCCCCAGGAAAATCAACCATCAAGGATTGGTATGCTAAGTTTAGACGTGGTGAAATGATCACCGAAGACGGTGAACGCAGTGGACGCCCAAAAGAGGTTGTTACGGACGAAAACATGATCGTAAATTGAAATTAAATGAAATAGCCGCGCGAGCTCACTTTTGACCAAAAATATGTCAGTGAAAACGAAGGCGAAAATCCATAAATTGGGCTTCGAATTGCTTCCGCAGCCACCGTATTCTCCAGATCCGGCCCCCAGCGACTATTTTCTGTTCTCAGATCTCAAAAGAATGCTCGCTGGGAATAAACTGAAGCCTATTTTGAAGCAAAGAACAAATCGTACTACAAAAATGGTATCGAAAAGGGTCGCTATAATCAGTGTATCATCCTTGAAGGGAACTATATTGAAAAAAAATAACGAATTTTGCAAAAAAAAAATGTGTTTTAATATGGTAGGCCGGGGACTTTTCAATTGACCTGTTGCTCTGTTTCTGT